>VXAX01004703.1:495810-511900 GCA_013399835.1 Leptocoma aspasia
TTTTTTCTTCTGAGCTTTTCCATTAGACCTTTTATATTTCCCTCCATATTCAGCACTTTGGCACCTGCTTGTGGGAGCAGGCTTCTGCAACAGGTGCCTCAGTTACTGGGTTAATACAGCAGTGGTTTTGGCCAAAACACCTGTTGATGAGTCAGGAAAAATGGCACAGAGCTGATTTTTAATTGCTGGGTTTGCATCAAATTTTCTGGCTCTGAGAAGTTTTTTCTCGAGTAAGAGGAGAGTGAGAAGTCATTGCTGGATGCTATTCCTGTCTGGCAAGGCAGCTGCCCTCCGTGTTACTGGCAGAGTGAGTGGGCACAAAGCATCCCTGCACCTTTTTACGAAGCCTGTCTGCACGGGGGAGGCGAGAGCAGCCGGCTTCCAGGTGTTTGCAGGGCTGGGCTGCAGGAAAGGCATTGCTAATGCCTGCATCCCTCTTCCCAACACGGCTTGAGAGGAGAACACAGCCACGGAATAAATTCCATGGGAGTCTGGATGTCTGAGCGAGCTCAGAGGAAGGCTGCTGTTGGCTCAGGAGTAACAGAAGCTGTTCCAGTCACATGTAAAGCCAAACTGGATGTAAGAATGTCTATCCATGATAAATGGGACGTTCCAGACCAGGCTGACAGCTGAAGGGGTGGGACCAGGAAAGTGAGCTCCTCTGCAGTGGAACCTACCTGGGTCACACAAAGATTTGAATGGCAGGGTTACTTTGAGTGATGAGGCATCTTTTATAATTCTCTGTTCCTATTGCCTAACTCTGGCTGCCCAAGCTTTGATGGACCAGCCCCATTTGCTTCCCACCAGCCATTTTAGTGAGGGCAACTTTACAAAAAAAACAAACAAACAAACAAACAACCAGTTAAAGGAGTGGTGCTTTCAAGCTGTTGTCTCTAAGTTGTAGGACTCAGAGACAACGGGTGAGTGCTTCATCTTAATTCTGGGAGTCATGAGGGGCAGAGGATAAGCAATTATTTTTCTTATTGTGCCTCAGTTTCCCTCGATCATGTTTAACACGCACATGCTTTCCCCATCTGATGCTCAGGGTATAATGACGTTGTTAATTAGTCTCACGTTTTATGGCACTAATTCAGGTACCATATTTCAGGAAAGGGTGGCTAACAATCCGTTCTGGACCTCTGTTAATGAGCTGCATTGTATTGCAAGAAGGGGTTAAAACCATCCAGAAAAAAATCACCTCCTTTGTAACCTTTGTTTCAAAACCTTGACAACCCAAGGATGTTTGCTTTTCTCCCTGAAGGTTAAGTTGTCCTAACAGGTGCTAATTTTGTGTTTTCTTATGGAGATTTGTCCATATTAGAAGCAACTGTGAGCAAACAAAAAAGCCAATTAGAGTGCAAGGGTATTCTTCCTCCTCCTTGTTTCCGTGTAGTCCCCAGCTATCTTTATTGGTCACCTTAAGCCATAGACTTATCCTTTCAAACCTTCTTGAGATTCAGTAGACTTGTGCCCTCTTCGGGGAAAAAAACATCCTTTTAATGTCATGGGAAAAATACTGTCATGGGCAAGTAGATGATCCATGCTAACTGGGGTTTGTCATCAGCTTTGGCAATCTGTGTAGCAGGGTTTGAGATTAATGGAGCCAAAGACTTTAAGCAAATATTGTTGGCATGTAGTTAAACTGTCAAGAGAGCAAGAAAAAGACTTGCTCTGCAGCCACTAAATAAAGATTTGTATTCACCAAACACAGTGAACCTTTTATTAGCAATTATTTGCAGCTCACTACCTTCCAAAAAGGAAACAATTCAGTGTAAGTTATTGTCAAGGGTTTATTTGCAGTTTGGTGCTTTTTTTTTCCCCCCTTTTCTTACTCTCTATTTTGAGAGTTTAATTTGAGCAGCACTGAAGCTTTATCATCTCTGTTTTCAAAACTCTATGGGCCAAATCTTTTGTGTCATAAATAGTTCGTTTAATTTCAGAGAGATTTGAGTCTTTGGCCAAATTTGTACAGGCTGTAAAAAATAATAAATCCCTTCCCCCGCCAAAACCCCAACAAACAAAACCTCACACTGAAATTCTCCAAATCCAAATAATGGCTATTAATTATTACAATATGCTAACATGGGGTCCAGAATGTTTTCTTCCATGTATTCAACTATCCAGTTTGTGAGATGCAATAAAGCAGAACAGCACATCAATTATAATATTTTATGATTATTTTATACTCTTGGCAAAACGCACGTGCTGTTATCTCAAACCTTATTAAAGCTCAGCTGATTAGAGGTTGAAGTTTTTACATAAGTTATTGATGTTGTTTCTTTTATTCAAACATTTTCATAACAGACTAGCTAGGAAAACATTTTTCTTGGCCAGAACCTTAAGATGAGAGACTTGTGTTGAAGGTAAGAGTATGCAACTGTTTGTTTGGATTAAGAATGCTGAACAAACAACTCCCTGCATCTGTCTTTGAAACTGTTCTCTAGCACAACACACAGTTTCTGAAAAGAGACCAACATCTTGTGCTCAGAAAATGGGCTATTTAAACATCACCTGGGTAGATTGCTCATGGCTATCAGACTCCTTGGTTGTACAGAGGCTGTTTAGCTCCTCTTTCACAGAAGTTTCTGATATATCTGTTGCCTTAAAAATCCAATGATGCTGGTCTTTCTCTGAAGTAAAACTAACCTGCACTGGTGTAGCTTATCTGCTTTTTTTTTTTTGGCACTTCTGCCTCCCTGTTCTCCCTTACCACTGGAGTCAGAAGGCACTGAGTCTGCTTTATATGTGATGGGGAAATGGGTGTTGAGATGGAGAGAAGTCATATAGCTTTCCTAAAGTCCTACAAGCAGCTTGTGACCAAAGGGAATTGGATCCAGGTCTCCTGAACTCCTAGGCCACCCTCTCAGGAGTGCTTGGGTAGCTGGTAGCACAGACAAAAGCAGGAGAAAACTGTTGGAAAACTTTGGTGGTTGGAGAGGTACAAGTGTTGGCATCAAGGCTGTGCAAGGAAAGGCGCCTTCCCTGTGAACAGAATTTAGAAAACTCTGTGTGCCCAAAGCTTGTTTTCTTTAGCTGTATCAGCTGATCCAGGAAAAGATTATTGTTTAGAAACCTTGTCCCTCTATTTTCAGACCATCATAGCTACAGCAACACAACTCACTGGGAGAAAGTATTCTCTGCAGAATTATTTTTGGGTCAGTATGTAAATTTCTGCTTCTGCCTTTGAATGTTTCTCTAGATTCTGGGAAGAAAAAAATCTATAGCCAGTCTATTACAGAAATGCCATGTAATTTTCCTTCATCCTTTTGACATGGAAAATGCATATCTGATTGAGGTTATTTGTTTTCACTTGCCATTTGCTAAGAAAGTTTATACATTGCAAGTATCACCAATCTAAACAACACAGGCTAATTGGTGTCCATATAAAAACAGAACAACATAGTTGTTTGAAGGATTGTCATGTGTTTCAGAGTGGAAATGTTTAAATGTCAAAAAGATTCAGTGTCTGTGATTGAACTTTCATCTATCTTCTGGGTTTATAGCTACAGGAAACCCTTCATCTCTGTGTTGCCTTCAAGCACGACTTCATGCAAAGATTTGGATTCTGTATACTTAAAGGATTCTTTTTTAATAGACAAAAGGTCTTTGTATGGAGTCATTAATGATCCTGGTTGCACGTGTAGTGATCTGTATTGACAAGGTGATGGAGGATATTTGAAAAGTGTTTCTTAACACTTCAGAGGGAAGTCACAACAGCACAAGTGAAGAAAGACAAATGGCTGCTGAACAGCCTCCTACAACACATGATGTGCTGTGTATTAAACATGTCTTGTAAGGAGTTTAGTGCTGTGGAAGGTCCCATGTGTCAGCTTCTCCACAGTAAATGTTTACAGCTAAAAGATCTGCTGTCATTTCCTTGGTGGTGCTCGGATCCAATAGTTTAGATCCAATAGCATGAGGAAGCAGAGCCCTGTTGTGCATGCTCAGTGTGTCTGGAGATTTTGGTGTAATAGGCAACACTCGTGGTTTAGACCTTCTTTAATGTATGGCATGACAAGCAGGGATGCCCAGGAAGTGTAGAAACCCCTAAGGAACAGCACAAAGGCTTGGGCAGCAGTGATGCTAACTCTGCAGATAGTTCTTCTGTTGGATTCTTTTCCTTTATCATAGCATTTCCCCCTTGTCTATGGAAAATGTTCATGGTTCTTACTGATGTCTTGCTGCCATCTGCCCTAAGCTCTCTCCTAAAGAAGAAGGAAGAGCAATATCACCAGAAGTGTTCTGGGAAACGTCTGAAGGTGTAACTGGATGGTTGGATCACATAAAAAGCTGAATGGAATTGGAAGAGTGGTTTGTGTGCATTTAGCTTCCAGGAGAAAATGCTTCTGAGGCATCAGGTGCTGACCAGTGCAATTCAAGTAGTGAAATGAAGGAATTTGGTCTTAAGAACTTGCTTCAGGTGCTGGGCTCAGCTTTAACTGCTCAGGAGACTTTAATGTGTGCTTATCAGCTATTTCTGAAGCTCTTCTTTGGGTTCAAGAGTGTGCAAAGCTACCTGTGAAAATGCTGCATGTTTTTACACCTTGAGGAGCTGTGGTGAAGCTCACATTGACCTGTGTGAAGTGAGGTAGCAGCTGGAGCTGTGAAGAGCTGGGAGCTGCAGTGCTGGGCTGGGGGAACCCAAAGGCAGTGCCTTGCAGTACCAGGGAGTGTCAGCATCTGCAGAAAGGAGTGATTTGGTGGTGGGGCAGTGGGGGGAGAAGGCCAAGGTGGTTCCCAGCAGAAGCTCACATCACATAAGCTATTTCCTCTCCAGCCCATCTCAGGACACTCCTTGTTGACTTATGTGTTTCCATTTACACTGCAGTATGTTTGCCAGAGGGCAATTGCTCCTTTAACCCCAACCCTTCTCTTTATGCCTTCTCTGTTTGCTCATTTTAACCCTGTTCCCTTTATCACTGTCCATCCCTCCCCTTCTCTCTCCTCTGCCTCTGATTCCTATTTCTTAATCTGCCTTGGTTTTTCACCCTTTGGGTTTTTTCCTCACTTCCTCCCTCCCTCTGAATTCCCCACCATCTGTCCCCTCCACTTGACTGCTCTCTTCCATCTTTCCCTCTCATTCTTTCTCTTGTTCTTTTTTTCTCTGCTCACAGTGGAGTAAAGGTCATTCTCATGTGGAAAAAGATGCCCTTTCTTGAGTCGTTCCTCTGTCTTTGGTTCCATTTAATCATATATGAGGTTCTAGGAGCCTAGAATTTCCTTTTTTTTTTCTTTAATTTTCTTTTTTTTATTTTGATAACAGCTGAATGTACTCCAGGAGTTTCCAGAGATAGCAGGTAGCCTCTCTCCAAACTCCAAAACAAACCCCAAAAATGGGAAAATTTAGGGCTGTGTGCACACCAATAAAGCATGTCTGGGTTGGTGGAGCTATGCCTCACACCAGTTAAGGACCTAGTTCAGGACTGGGTTACTTCCCTTGTTCAAAGAAATGGCTTGCAGTATTTGCAACATTTTCCTGGATTGTGTACATGAGTTAGATTTTCAGCATTTCCTATTTTCAATTACTTTGACTGAGGTTGGAACCAGTCCCCAGTCTCATATAATAATGCCTTTTGTATCTGCACTTGGCACTCCCAGCCAAATCTGTGCAAAGAATCATTTCTGGTGGAGCAGCATTGCAGAGAGGAATGGCTTTTCATAAAAGTTTTTAAGTATATGTATATATATATATGTGTGTTGGCAAATGCTGCATAAATGTTATAGCTTATCCTGGCAAAACAGCACTTTTGCTGTTACAGGGGATTTCCTTAGGGAAACTGGGATAAATTATTCCAGCGGAAGCATCCTTTTTGCTGGTTGTGAGGAAGGTGGGTCCAAGAGCATTACTAACACAGCTTTGGCATTGGGACTGACTCAGCATTGTTCAGACTCGTGCCGAGGAGGTTGGTGTGTTTAAAATTTGAGCCAGAGCATCTGTGCAGCTTCTTACATGTGTGTTTTTTCATAGTGACAATTATTTTTATTAGCATTTTTTTTCAGGGAAAAACATAAATAGTCTCTGTGAATAAAGCTATGCTAAAATAAAAGAAGCCAAGATTTGGTTTAATGGTGACCCAGGCTCTTTTCCACTCTTTCTTTCATTCAGGAATTTAGGGATCAGTGTCACCCCCTCCAAAAGACACTTCGGTATCAGTGCTGCCTAGACTAAAGACTATTGTATTTTAAAGGCTTCATTGCATCCAGGAGTTCTAGAAAATCGTGTTGGGGAGGAGGCTGAGCAGGAGATGGCTGCATTCACGTGGCTGTGGGATCTGAGGGCTGGTGGAACAGCTCCACGTGCCGCGGAGCCGTCGCTTCCCTGTGCGGAGGAGTTGTCATAGCGTAAGAATCGCTCCCCATGGGCTGTGGCGGGAGAGGTCAAAGTCATCTCCCACCTTGGGAGGTGGGGTTTGAGCCTGTGTGTGCCTTAGATTTGTACTTTGGACCCCAATCTGCTGCTTGTTGTATCAGGGTTCTGTTAAGCCTGAGTAAAAATAATTTGAGCCGTGGCGTACGAGCTCATTGTGCCTTAATAAAGAAAACAACACCACATTCACTCATCACACTTTGAAATTAAAGCTGTAATGTCATAAAAGGGAACTTTTATTGTTTTCAGAGAACATAAAAGCCCTTGGAACAAAGTCAGAAGGGTATTTTGATGAATAAGGTCAAAGTTTGGTGTACATAAAGTGAGCATTGTACAGCGTTATAGGTCGTACTGAGTGTCAGCAAGTTACCAGAAGCCCTGATCCTGTCAACACTCAAATGTGTGCGTGAGTTTGCCCTTGTAAATACCCTCATTCAAATACAACTGCAGCAAAGCTATGCTCAAACATGAGTGTTGTAAGAATCAGCATTTTCCTAGTGAAATGTTAAGGAATCAAGATTCTGAAATCCCAAATTGGCCTCAAAGAGCCAAAATGTGGATTTTTCGATTACACTAAACTTTCAAAGCTCTCTTAAGCTTTTCTATAGGCAACCGAAAGCATTTCATCTTGATGTTCTTTTCTTTTTATAACATCCATGATTAGTTTGAAATTACAAATATTGTAACTGAAAAAACCAAACAAACACATAATGACATTCCAGAAGTGTTTTCTTTTAATTTTTTCCCCCTGTTCAGTAAAATTTCCTTATAAATCACCAAGTTTGCAGAGAAAGACTTAAGTTTGGCACAAATACCCTTTCTCAATGTTTTTATGATGAGTTCTAATATTCAAGACAACAGAAAATCTGCTTTCTTGACAAAAAGTTGTAATGGTGAAATTGTTTTAAAGCCCTTTCTAGACTGGATTAAATGACTTAAAAAAAAAAATCTGCTTTCTGTATCGTTCCCCCCACCCTGGTTATCCTAAAATTTGGAGGTTTGGAGTGTACAAAATCTGTCTGTAGCAATTTTTGTATGTTTTTTCAAATTATTTTGAAATTTATAAAAGGTAAAATAGCACTTCTGTGGAAGAGAAGGCAATTCAATCACAAGAAAATACTTTTTGTTGCTGAAAGGACAAAAAATGCATTTAATTGTCTAAATTTCAGCAGAGACTAATATCAAACCTGATAATATTAAAATGTAAGTTTCCTGCTTTGGCTTTAGCTGGTGGAGAATAAGGTGCATCTCTCTGTACCTCTGTTGCTCTGTGGTGGCTGGTCCCCTTCATGCTGGGTGACACGCGGCTCCATTCCCCAGCAGTTGTAGGTATTCCTCTCTCTGAAATAGATAGTATTTAACTTAGGTACCTCACCATGGCCCAGATTTCCAGCCAAAGCAAGGATGGCCTTGGGTATGGATCCTCTCCACCCAGCGGACCTGAGAGATGCAGCAGGAGGAGGAGAGGAAGGGAAAAAGCAGAGGTTGGAAGCCGTGCTGCCTTCCAGCTCCATCTCAGCTGTTTGAAGCTTTAAACAATTTGAATAATGACTCTGGAGCCCGTAATAAAAGGTGTCAAGGAGAGCTTGCTGAAACAAATAAGATTTTTCTTGGGTTTTTTTTTCCCCCTCTCCACATGAGAGAAGGCAGACTTACAATGAGCGGTGTGAGTCACTGAGACAGAAAAAACTCACCAAGCCACAGCCTGTTTGCTCGTGCAATGGCTGTGCTGCTGCCCTCCTCCATCCCTTCCCTGTTTTGCTCCCGAGCCCACATGGCAGACATTATACGCCGATCTATTCTTAAACTGTTTCTGGTTTCTTTGTGGCACCAGCTGCAGGGGAGCGGAGTCACGCGAGCAAAGGCAGGATGTTTGGTGGCTTTGCCAGCTGTGCCCAGCCTGGTCGCCCCACAGTCTGGCACAAAATATGGAGGCAGCCTCATCCACCAGATTTCTCAGCTCCTCCCAAAGTGAGGGTGTCTGCATTTGTCCCTGGGTGAGGGCAAAAAAACCAAACCAACAACAACAAAAAAAAAAACAAAACAACAAAAAAAAACAGAAGAAAAAAGAAAGAAAAAGAAAAGATCAAAGTGTTAATTGTAAAACATCTTGTGGTGCCAGGTGGAAATGAAAGCAGGGTGATCAGTGAGATAATCGATGGGGATGTAACTGAAGTGAATTTTCCAGCAGCTCATTAGAATAATGAGGAACCCACAAAGGACATGGGAGATGCAAACAAGCTTTGTTGCCCTGTCATTATTTTTAGGAGCAATGTGATACCACTGGGGACTGGGTTAATAACAGATAATTGCTGGCTTTATTCTTGCTTTTCTCTCTTTTTTTCCCCCCTCCCCTCTTCGCTGAATGGTTTTATGGGATATGGACTTAGTAATGTTGTGGCAAAGTGTCATTTCCTGTTTTATTGGAATGACTCAAGTGTGTACGCTGTGGCGGAGGTCAGGAGCACGTTTATGAAGTTTGCACTGTGGTTAATTAGTAGGAGTGGGCAAGTTTCCTTCTCTCTGTCTCTTTGCTCCTGTTGGGGGATGGAACAAACTTGCCCTAAATTTGCCTGGACCATGCTGATCTCACACAAGTTTCATCCTGAAATGATGCCCAGTAAATCAGCCTATGACTTCTCCCAGGACTCCCTATCCCTGTGCATTGCTGTGCTCAGGCTCCACAGGAATTTCAAACCTGCCTGTGTGAAGCTTATTGAAACCCTTGGATTTTGGACTGCAGAGAGGTCTGAGCAATCAGCTGCTCTTCCTTCTTTACCCAGGCCACTTGAGTGACATTTGGCAAACACTTTTCTGCCTGTGGCCCATTTTCTCTCCTGCTCTGGATTTGCCTTTGTTAGGCTGCAAGGAATGCTGCTGGTCCCAGGTCCTGGACAGCCACAGGTGTAAGGAATTTCTTTCCATGACTTGTGTCCTGGCTGTTCAGGCCCAATGCAGAGGCAGCTGTTGGGCAAACACGGATCCAGGATAGGGGAAGTGGAAAGGAAAAGTGCTTTTGTGGTTGGTGGTACCGCAATAAAACAGCCTTGCTGTTTCTGACGAGTTTAGGTCGCTATTTCCATAAAACCGTCATATTATTGCATTAGTTGATATAATTCATTTTTATTTTATGTTTTTATTATCTTAAGGCCAGCTCTTGGCTTTGTTTTATAGCCTTGATTTAGCAGTCTGACTTCCTGGGATGGCACAGAGATTCTCAGCTGTCATTGAAGAGCTCTCAATTGCTCATGGGTTTGTACTTGCTGACTTAATGTGAGACTCATGGGCTGTATTTGCAAGGACCTGCAGCCCTGGTCAAGCAGCCAGCTCACCTCCAAGCTCATCATGCTCTTTCTGAACTTCCACAGCAGTGTTGAAGGACTCCATGAGGAAAGTATGGCCATTGATGGCTTTTGGGTGCTGACAGAGATCCAGGAAGGGAAATATTCAACAGCACAGCCAATTGAAGTGTTCAGCTGCTTGGAGAAGAATTCAAAATGCTTAAATTTGGTGGAGATGAACACGAGAAAATAGCAGAATGATCTAGGAGAAATGAGGCTTTCCACAAATTAAAAGAAGAAAGGTCATTAAATTAGAAAGGTTTTTCACTTTTGACCCAGGGATTTTTCAATAGACTTGTGTGCAGAAAAACTGAGGCAGAGAGTTTTATGCTTATTTTAAATTATATGACTTGGCCTGAACCTGTATAAATTAAGGCTGAAAATGAAAAATAATTTTTGTTGTGTTTCTATGCCCCACTCTTTAAGAAATAATCAGAGTACAGATTAAAAAAAAAAGCCTCTGGAAGTACAATTGTTCAGATCTGATCTGGGTTACACTAGTAGAAAATCCAGAATGCAGTCATAAAATGTGTTAAAGAATGTTAGTGAGGAGATTTGCTCTTTCTAATAAAGTATATCAAGCAGAAAATTTTACAGTGAAGGGGAGGTAAGCACCCAGTTTAACTTTATAGCTATCTATGTGGGTAAAAAATTTATAGCCATAACGTGGGGTTGCAAACTGTGGAGCTTGAGGTCAGGAGTCAATCTCTTATTTCAGCCTGCTCCATAGCCTGATAGTGTTGGACAAAACAGCTGCTAGAGCTCCATTCAGGCCATGTGGTCACAGATGAGGTCAGAAATATTTCACAGGGTGGTTGTGATGGGTTGTCCAGCCCCATGTTTGGCTTCCTCAAGTTCTTCAGAGCAATGCTGCAGGCAATGAATGTATCAGGAGAACTCAAGTGTTTGAGGCTGCAGGTTTGGGAAGGAGCAGAGCAGGGTCATCTGAAGGAATGCAGATGGAGAAAGTGACATGGAAAAGGCTAGGAAATGTTTGGACCAGCAGAAAGTCAATAAAGCTGATGCTGGCTTGGCTGTCAGGACCGCTTTGAGATAAACTCTCAGTGGAGCAGTGACATTGTTTGCTTGCTGCAACCCTACAGTTTTCCTCATCCTTTTATGCCACATTTGATTTATAGAGGCACTTAGTGGCCAGATGTGAGGGTATAAGCATCAGTCAGGGGGATGCTAATATATTCTCTTCTCTGTTTCTAATGACTGTCCAAGTACTTAGTCTCACTTTCAGAGTTGTATATTGTGAATGTGGGTTAAATTAATCAGTAACTGGTCAGCAGAGGTGTTCAGAGGAAGCCTAAAAACCAAAAAAGCAGCTCCTGTTCAAATCACGTTAAGAGTGGGGTGGAGCCATCAAAAGGAAGGAAATGAAAATTGAAAGCAATCTTAACTTGTACTATTAGAGATGGGGAACCTGGAAACCCAATATGTCTGAAAGGTGACCTTAAGGTGATGGTGAACAGCAGATGAAATCCAAGTTCTTAATACAATGCCAAAGGCAGGGAACAAAATAGCTGTTTTAAGACCTCCCACCACTAAGCTTCTGTACACATGATTGCAATGAGCACTGACATCTTGGTGCTGGACAAAGATACCAATGAGTCAGGTTTTAGAGAACAGGTAATGTTTAAAGAGCTCAGAGGACTGAACCATGGGGAAAGCAGAGAGGCAGTGCTTATGAAAAAAATTAATGTCAAAGGGACAATCACTGCTGTTGAAAAACACTGGATGAATTACAAAGGAAGAAAAGGAACCGTTAAAGGTGAACTTGATGCAGGTTTAAGGAATTAAATTCCTAATGGATGCAGATATATAAAAGGGTAAAGAGAAATCTTTTACAGCAGGCACCAGCATGAACAGTAGATGAATTTCAACTAGTGGCACTCTGAAGCTCAGTCTTTGATCTAAGGTATAATTTAATCTGTGGTCATTCTGAACAAAGGACCTGAAGTGAAATGCCAGGCTTTAGAGAAAATCCAGATCACTTCCAGATTGTAACTTCCCAGAGTGCTACAACTCCAGGATCATCTCTGTTTTGAAAAATAAGGAATGTTGGCACAGAATGATTATGGGGATGCTCTAATGGCAGATGGGCACCAGAGTGGAAGTTCTAACATGGGAAGGCAGCACGGGGTATGGACTACGTGCAGTATTCTGCCTACTCAGCTTATGGTAGGTGGTCCAGGTTTCTTCACTCTCCTGGGCACAGTTCAGTCTCCCAGAAAAAAAAAATTGAAAAATTGTTTGTGCCTTTAATAATTGAGCCACCCTTGGTGGCACACGAGGGAGAGCATGCATTTCAAATTACTGGAAAAAAAGAAGTGGTTCACAATCTTATCCCAGTTTGTAAACCCACCAAAGTGTCTGAGAGCCTTGAACAGCCTCCAGCATCACAATGTTTGCCTATCCCAACTTTGTCTCATTATTTTCCTTCCCTTGCACCTCTGTGCGTCTGGAGCCCAGCTGAGAATGAAATGAGCAGCGCCGAAGGACTGTGAGAAAGACAATTTGTGTGGTAAACCCAGCACAGCCAGAAGCAGGAAGTACCAGATTTATCATGGGAAATCCTCTTCTTGTTAGATGTTTCCAGCCTACTTCTCCAGGCTTAAGCTATCTCAGTGCTGCGTGTAGGCCCTGGTTCAACAGGGATGCTCTGCATTTGCCAGACTTGAAACGCATGAAGTTAATTAGCACCCTGTTAAATCAGGGCTCTGTCACTGTGTCAGACAATCCCCATTGACTCAGAGCTGCTTGAAAATTTCCTGTCTCCTGGGATAGCATAATAAAGCTACAGAGGGAGTTTAAGTTACTCAAGATGGGGTTGGATTCCCCATGCTCTGCTTTGGAAATGTCCTTTCTGCTCCACTCCAGCTCTGGCCCTATGTAATACATGTGGCTTTGGGGCTCCAGGCCACCTCCTGAAGAGCAGGTCCTCTGTCTGCCATCACTGTGGCAGCCCTGCAGTCCGTCATAATCTCACTGAGGCTGGTCCTCACTTTTTCCATCACATCCAGACTTAGGAGCCCATTTTCTTGCTTCCTCATGCTGCTGAGTAGTGCTGAGTCAGTGATGCCTTCAGGCCAGACTGTGGACAATACCTGTGTGTATCCATTTTCTCTGCTGCTGTGGACAAAGAGAAGCCCAGCCTTCCCTCCCTGTCTTCGGCTCTGGCTGCCCTCAAAGGTGGGTTGTCACACCTTGGCCCTGGAGGTGGACTCAGAGCTCTTAGGAACCTTCTGTACGTGCAGCTGCTGGCAATAGGGAGCTGCACAGCTTCCCTATGCACCACGTGGAGAAGGATGTTTGTCTGTTTTCCCTTTATTCTGCTTCCTGCTGGGTCTCTTTGATGATTATTAAGTAGGAAGAGATGGCTAGATCACTCCCTATGTGCTTTCTCTGTTATTCACGATTTATGTGTCTCTCCCATCATAGTCCATCCATCTGCCTTTGTTTTAGGGTACCTGCTTTTCTCTGGATGAGCCTCTGTCACTGCTGCACTGGTCTGGGTTGTATGCAAATTAGCACTAATCAAGAGGAATAAGCCAACCAACAGCTAGGACATAGCAGGGTGTCATGAATGATTTATAATTATTTCCTCCTAAAACCACTTGACATTTGCCATTACTTGAAGTCTGTTTGCTGTGCTTGAATCAGGCAGAAACAGATCTCCCATTGAACATAATGAGGGTCATTCCAGCAAGCAAAACTGTATGTACTGTCTATGGCTACAGTATAATTTTATTGATTTAAAGTGTTTTAAGTAAAGGCATGATTTCAAGCCTGGAGATAAAGGTGCCTCGTTGGTGTAATTGCACAGTAATCTTGTTCAGTGCCCCAAATAACACTGTGATGTGTCCTAATTTATGGACAGCGTGTACATGAAGTGATTAGAGGTCTGGGATGATGAGGCTGCAGTATGGAGGGCATGAATGAGTGGGAGGAGATGGCAGAGTCCTAGGCAGAGGCACTTCACGAGGGCAGCCAGCTCCGCTTCGCACTTGGCCGATGTTCTGCTTGTGGCCGCTGCTCGTCACGGGGAGCAGAGGTCAAAAGCAAGGACTATGAGCCATACAGCTTGGATGTGAGTCTTTCAGGAGGGTTCACAAAATTTTTGGGGGTGTCTAGAACTGGATTTTTGAGTCAGTCTTGTTTCTAAGCTCTTCTGTTAATAACATAGCAGTCTGTTTTCACTGTAGATGGTGTGTATCTTCTTTGCTGGAGCTGTTTCCTGACAAAATGAAACCAAAGGGAGGCTGAAGGTTGATGCAGGCATTATGCTAATGACTTGCTTTCTTCAGCTTTGATGATTCTTTATTCAAATTAAGAAATTTACCAGCATTGCTTCTCAAAGCATCCACCTGGATGCTGGTCTGGAGCCTCTTGGAATGGATGTATTCTGTCTTACAGAGTCAAGCAGTGCATCACACTGGCTGAAGGATTCTCATGGCTGTGAGACCCCAAATCTGGGAGAGGGCAACAGAGGAGAAGTCCTGAAGGTCAGTGTTACAGTCTTTTTAGGTCAAGGAATTTCAAACCACATGAACTGAGTGTAAGGGGACCCAGCACAGCAGGTTGAGGATGCTGAGCAGGAGCAAGCTGGCCTGTGACCCTGAGTTTCCATACTGTTGTATTTTTCTTTGATACCAGAGTGACTATAAAAAAAAAAAGTGAGAAGTGATAGATTACAGCAGAACTCATGCAAATCTCTCGTGTTATTTTAGCAAGTTAATATGTGCCTAGCACATCCCAGTGGGATGCCAGTGGCTTCCATGGAATTTTACTGGAAATGAACTGGGTACGTCTGGTCACAGAGAGAAGCCTCAGGCTGCTGGCAAACTTCTGCTCCCTCTCAGATTATTTTATTTAGTTACATTTATGTATGTATGTATATACAGTAATTGAAGGCTAAGATTATTGTATTGACTATCATTTCCAAAAGGTTTTGAAAGAAAACAAGAGCTTTGTTGCCTTGCAACTGAGCTAGGGAAGCTGAGCTGAGGTGAATCTTCTCTAACATGACTGTAAGGCTGGCTCGAGAGAACACTCAGGGTCTGATTATCATAATTTCATTGTCAAGCTTTCACACTACAGGCTGGGAGATCTTGAGGGCTCTGTTCTGGACTTGTTGCTCTATAATTCTTTCCTTACCACCTGGCATGGTAGAAGGACAACACACCTATTAATTTTGGAGTTGTCCCTGAAGAGCTGCTGAGCCCAGCTTAAAGGTGTAAGTGAGTTTGGCAAAGCACAAACTGAAAGGAGAATTTTTTTGTGAAGACAAGGGTGACATATGATAGGAGAAATCAGCTGTGAAGAGACCTTAGACAGCAACCCTGGAAAGGTGGGAGGAGATGGATTGTTCAGTTTAGAGAAAAAAAGAAGAATGGTGAGATATGATAGAAACATTCCAATATTAGTGTTCAGACAGAGGATCATGGATTCAAATACAATCAGGGAAACCAGTGGAGCTCTTGATCAGGTTCTCGTTGCTCATGTTCAGCAAGAAGCCTCCTAGCTTCTGGGGTAGGAGGTTTCAAGGTGTCTGTATAGGTCTTTTTGCTACCTGCCACACCATGGGTGAAAAAATAAGGATCCTCTCTCTGCCAAGGGACTGGGCTGCAGGTAGTAGATTTTTTTTTCTTTTTCCCACTTGGTTCTTTATAGACAGAGAGCCAGCTGAACAAGGAGGTCCTGTGCACTGTTGCTGTCTCAGCACTAAGCATGGACGGAACATGGTTCCATTTGCCTGGAAGTGACTGTGAAGACACCACACTGCCCTCTGAGATGGCAGTTGCTTGCACACACCACCCATGTGAAAGAAGGATGATGTGCCTTAATGGAATTTGCGCTGTCTGTGGATTCAAACCCCAACTTTATTGGTTGATCTGGGCCACAGGGCCATAATCCTGTCCTAATGAGAACATCCCTGCTATGAATGACTAGAACCACTGCAGCCTTCTCCCTCTCATTTTCTGTGACAGTGATGAGACAGTAAAAGCAGTCCCCTCTTAGGGTTTTGACTTTATAATGTTTTGGCTTTGGAAGATTTTTGGAATCTGACTCGGCAGAAATAGAAAGAAAAGCCTCTGGAGTGGCATGCAGGGCACATGAAAATGTCCATCAGTTCCTCTCTACTTGGGTGTGTGCTTCAAGGGTGAAGATGGCTGTGGTAAAAGCATAATCGATTATGAGACCTTAATTGCTTTTGAAATGACCACAATCTTTTTATTACCACAGTGAAACGTGCTTTGGACTCCACTGTGGCCAGTGTTTAGATTGAGGCAGACCACAGGATGAAAAGAGCGTGACCCTGCTACTCAGTTCCCCACGCTCCTGTCTAAAAACAGATAGACAAAAAAAAAAAAAA
>VXAX01004703.1:513741-562144 GCA_013399835.1 Leptocoma aspasia
TTTTTTACTTTTTTTCTTCTCATGTTGGGCTTACATTTGGGACATGAATTATTTAGAGAAGTCCTGAAAGGAGGGCAACAAGGAAGGAGAGAATTCAATAGAGATATTATATTTTAGAACTTAATTCTGGACATTAGCATGTATGGCTTGAGGGAGCTGTGCAGAGAAAACAGCTTTTTCTGCAGAAAAATGGATCTCTCATGGCATTTTATGTTGTTGCACTAACCCCTTATTTCTTCTTCTCCCTCATCCTCTGGAAAGATGGACATATATTACAGAAGTCTAGAACTTCTTTTTTTTCATCTTTGCTGTAAAAGGAAAGACTGGGACAAGCTGAGGTGAATTTATTATAGTGAAGAGTGCTTGTGATGGCATTGGGAAGGTTTCTCTGAGAGCCGTGGTGCCTCACTGGGAGTCCTGAATCTGAATGTAATTGACTGGGGAGCTTTGTTTGGTTCCTTCTCCTTCCTGTCCCAGCTTCCTCCTGGCAGAGCAAAGGAGCAGAGCAAAGTGTAATGGGCTCTTCCCTCACCCTGGGAGTGGTTCCCCTCCTCTTTCTCTCGCTCCTAATGAGACATGAAGTCATTAGGGCAGTATGTGATGTGGGGTTGGAGCCGGTCCAACGTAGACCGAGGACTTCCTCGTGCCCCGGCACGCACATCTTTGAATAGTTAATATCCACATTTGCATGACATGGGTAAGGTTGCACCAAGGGGAACGTGTGCCATTATTAGGTGGTGTTAATGGTACTGGTGCCTTCTCCTGTTTCCTCTGCTCCCTAAAAGAGTTTGGAGGTGGGAAAGCGAAGCTGTGCGCACGGTGTTTCCATGCAGTCATGGAAAACGGGGATCCAGAGGACATCTAGCTTGTGCTCAGCTCAGTAGCTCCTCCTAGCAGAAAATCCTCACTCTGAGGTGTATTGTTTTCTGGGCCCTTTTCAGAAGGTGGAAAAAGCATTTTGCAAAACAATAGGAAGTGGATAGTGTCGTGAAAACACGCTCCAGCTGAGTTTTGGCACCAGCAACACAAAACTTAAAGAATCTTGTCCAACTCTTCATGGCTTTCAAAATGAACATCACGACGCTGTAAGTCAAATAACATTGTCCAACCCTTTTCATCCTGTTTGTAATTCCACTAGGGACATCATTACCGTAACCAGCTGCTCTGGGATTCTCTAATGAAAACTTTGTTTCTGAATAGAATAATTAAACCTTCATATTCAATTGTCAAACAGCTCCATCTTTGCTCAGTGCATGGATGTGATTAGCCACAGCAAACCATTCTGCAGCTTAAACTCACAATTGCATCTAGTATAAAAATGATTAATTAGGCGACGTGCTGTTTGGGAAGTTTACAAGCAGATCAATGAATAATGTTTAAGTGAAAATTTTATAGAGACGTTACGGGCACTGCAGGTTTTGTGGAAGCTTTGCTGACGGCTTACGGATGTGTGTGTTCACGTTCCGTAAAGAAATTCTACATCATGGAGACAGGTTCAGAAGTTGTACGTGGGAAGGGGAACCCTGAGGTTTTTGGAGTTTTCTTTCAATAAATGTTTTTGACAGAAACTCAGTCCTTTTCTCTCTCTCAGAGCAAAGTTTCTAGTGTGAGCAATATTTTCCCAGTTCTATTAAAAATATATTTTATGTTCTTGTCTGTTTTCTTAACTTTTTGTGCTGAATGGGGGTACAAAAGGGAAAGATGGAATATGCCTGGGAAAATTACCTATTAACTGCAGCTAATCCACTATCAGTGTTTGACGTGTTAAGAAAAATAATTGATCAATTCAAATGAAGGAATCCCCACCCTTAATTTCATTAGGTTTATTTTTTTTGCACGTGCAGAGAAATGCATAGTAATGCCCAGTTGTATTTCGGTATTACAACAAATTTTATGTCATTCTTAAACTTTTCCAGCTTCTTTGAAATGTATATTTCCTGTGCCCATCATCCTTGTGGCTTACTGACTTCTTATATCAGAGATGAATCAGGGCTTTTAACTGCACTTACAGCTAAATATTATCTTAATTGTTCTCTATAACTGTTTTGGATAATTCCTTTAGAAAAAGTTGTTAATGTTTTTAATTCAATAGGGTGGTTCCTTGCAGTGTAGGAATATCACAGTGGAGCAGTTCTTGAGATGTCTTTGTCACCCTTTGTTTTAGCTCCCATCAGAGTATCACAGTTTTCTGCTCCTTGCAGCAGCAGCCACTCCTTCAGCTCTGCTCACAGAGATTGTTGGGTTTGGTGTTGGGTTTTGTGAGCTCTTTTCCCACAGAAAGCTCAGAAAGGACATAGAATGGAGGCAAAAATGCATTCTCAAAGAGGAATTCTTGTGTGCCTGGTCCACAGATGGCCCTATGTAAAGACTTTTGATTTCCACCTTAGTTGTCTTTACACTGACAGTCGCAGGCTTTCCCTGAAGTTACTTCCAATATATCTTTCTCCTCGTTTGCAGCCTTAAGGATAAAGACAAATAAACAAAGGCGAGCAAGCGCATTTCTATCCTGTACTGTATGTTGCCAAAAATAGTAGTCAGATGGAAAAGATTTTTCCAGAAGTCTTCTGCTGCATAATCTGTTTCAAATAAAGATAATAAAATAAACAACTGTTTATAAAGAGAATGTGAATGAGCAGGGCTCCCCTGCTGCCTGTTGCGAGGGTGCTCAGTGCAGACGTTGTCTGCGAGAATTCCTGATCTGGCATACAAAGTTCTGGTTTTTATCTCTGAACCCCCTGCTCTGAAGCACTAGGGACAGATTTCAGGAAACCTATGTTAAGTACAACACCTCAGGAAGCTCCCAAGCTCCAGTGTGAACAGGGAACTTTCGTGATGTACACCCTTGGATCCTCATCTCCATCGTCTGCAACCATCGAGTGGTCCCTCTCTGTCTGTTTGGCTCAGTGGGGTTTTTTGTGGACTGGGAGACTTATCAGTTAACTTTGCTAACAGGCACTGCAGAGCACACTGTGATCCATGTAAATGCTGATCCAGCCAGAGAGGTGTCACTTTGATAGAGTTGCTGCTCAGTTCCCGTTTACCATGGATGTTCATGAGCTCCTGGAGATAGGACTACGCCCACTTTCCAGAGCTCTGTGTTTCCCCTCCAACATTGCTGTCAAAGTCTTTGAGAGTTAGCTTTATTTGGAGATTTCCAACTCATCCTGCATTGAGAGTGTTGGCCAGAAGTCCATATAGAGCAGCCTTTCACACCACAATATATTTAAGAAAGTCTGCCTCTGATCCTGGCCACATAGCTTGAAAAGCAGAGGAGCAACAAATGAACAAATGCCAGGGCACATGGGAAAGGAAAAAGTGACCCAGATTTGGGATTGCTTTTTCTTTCTTTGGTTATTTCTCTCTCTTTTTTTTTTTTTTTTCTGGAAAGATTTGATTCAAATTTTGCTTTGGACCCATTTTCCTATTAAAAATTAAAGAAACCTAAACCCTAAACCTAAGTACACAAAGAAACAGATTTCCCGTCACAGGAAAAGAGGAGAGCAGACCTACATGGCAAGCACAGGGGAGAAGAGTGCCAGAGGTGGAAATTTTCTGGGATCTGCAAGTTGGGTTCAGCTGCTTACGAGTAAGAGGGCCTAGATGTGAATATTGGATCCCTCTCTAATTTGATTCTTATGGCAGTGATTATATTTATATACAGCCTGTAGACTCCAACCAAGTGTGGTGTCTCCAGGGATGGCACAGCCACACGCAAAAGTGTTCCTACCCTAAATTGTCTGTAGTCTAAGCCAACAACAACTGAGAAGGGAAATGGAAGAAGAGAAAAAGGGGTGGTCACCAGGAAGGTTTGGACATGAGGTTTTGATTCAGGCTCCCCTCCTGCCAGAGAATCTGCCTCGATCTCTGCAAATCTCATCCCTTTTTCACCTTCCCGTTGGCTCTGCTGCCCCTGTGCTGATCCTGTTGCCTGGTCTCCAGCCTTCAAGGTTTTGCTGAGGTTTGGGGTAACAAGCTCTTGGTGGCACCCTGTGACTCCGTGTTATGGGAATGATGCAGGAGCAGGAGGACAGACAATTGTCTTTTCCCTTGGAAACCCAGAACCTGGGCCCCTTGCCTGGATGGGAGCCTGAAAATGTGAATATCTTTATAAACTTGGGTTATCCAGTTTATAGTACAATTCCCTGGCAATGTGTCTTTCAATGGGCTTTTTTTTCCTCTGTTTATCACAACTTTTCATTATTCACTGTACAGTTCTGGTCTATTAGACTATGTTTACATGTTATGGGCAGCGTAAGGTTGGATAAAGCAGAAAGATGGATAAAACAGAAAGAAAGGGTTGCTTTTTTAAATTAAAAAATTACTGCCTGAAACCATGGCTATGGGAAGATCAGTATTTGCAGCTTGCGCCTTTTGCTGGATTTCTTTAAGCCATTCATTTTGGAATTAGGATAGTATTTGCTCTCGCCCCTCCTTCCCTGGCTTCTCACCTCTCCTAAATATTTTATTTATCTGTGGAGTGGTTCTGCAAACTGGTTCCCTTCTCACCCATTCACTTTAACTGCATCCAAGGTTACCTTTTAGGAACAAGGAAGGGAGGCAGGCTTGGCTTTTCCTTTCCCATGCTGCCATTTCTGGGTTTTATTTAATTTTTAGCTGTTTTATTTAAACGTTCATAAACTTGGGGCCTAAGCTGGGCTTAAGGGTGCACCGGGAAAGCGTTAAAAAAACACATCTTGAGCAAGGCTGAGAAGAATTCATGGATGCCAGGGCAATGTGTGTTTGATAAACATACGGACTTGAAGGCAGATAGGAGCAAGGAGGCACTTTGCCTGCATATAGCTGTGTTATTTATGGATGTCTTTGCTGTGCAGCGAGGACCAGGTTCTGTTTAGCTCCTCTCTTTGGGTGGTCCGCGAGAGATTCTGAGTAGCCTTCAGTAGCCTTCAGGCATAATTGCCAGGCATGCTCTTGTATCTGAGATAGCTTAATAAAGCATTACATATCTTACTGCTTCTATATTTTATTACCTAACCCAGTGCATGCGGTCAGCGGGTAATTAAATTCAGCTGTGTTTTTACTCTCTGTTTTAAGGTCGAAGTATGAATTTCTCCACGAATTCTTTGAAACGGACTAATACGATGCATGCATGATAAAGGCAAGGCTAATCAGAGCCAGACTGTTAGTGCAATATAAGGTTGCCCCAGGTGTAATTTATTTTCATATTATTGGTGGTTTTACTGTTGAACATATTAGAAGACGAAGAAGAAATAATAATTCTTTTCCGTGTATGGCCAGAAAGCTACAGGCTGGGCTGAGAAGCTGGGTTTTCTTTTCATTTCTATTTTATGCCACGTTTCAGCTCAACCTCTTGTGCTCTGTGCTGAAGTCGATTTCAATTAACCTATTCCTTCATTAACTCACTCTCTAAGTACAGGAGGATATTGCTAGATTGCTCCGTGCCATTATGAAAAGGATTGTGGTGCAGCCTTTATTAAAAGCAATGTCTGCAGTGGAATGTATGCTGGAAAAAGCTTAAACAAATCTTTTTCTTGGATTTGACCAACTGGGGCTGGAGTTGCTGCGTGGGCTACAGGAGGTGGAGTATTTTCACTCGGGGTGAGAGTGTCTTGGGAGCTCGGGGTGGCTGTGGGGTGGAGAGCAGGAAAGGGGCAGTTGGCTCCAGTCTTGTGGCTCAAATCAGAGAGTTTGGCCAAGATCACTTGTGTTTGGGACTGTATGATTGTCATGTCAGGAGTGAGGGTTGGCTGGGTGAAAGGGAGAGGCAGCAAAATCATGAATGCAGGATCCAATCCTGCTGCTCTCAGAGGATTGATTACCTGGGGAACTCATTGCAGGAGGGAAAGTAGATGTTTGTAAAGTTCTCTGGGAATATCCAGAGTTACAATGGAGTCACTGTGGGATTTTTTTCACCCTAGATAAACCTATTTTACAACTGATGTTCTCTCTCCCTTCAAAACTGGCCTTGCTTATCTCCTTAGACCACCCCATGTGCGATCTTGCTGTTTAGCAGAGTACCAGTTGTCAGTGCCAGAAATTTGTTTCATGAGCAGCAAAAAGAGAGACCTAAATTCCTGGAGGCTGGTGCCCCATGGTCAACACACAAAAGGCATCTCAGGTGCCTGCTGGTGGCTGAGCCTTAACCTCACAGAGGCTCCTTGGTGAATATTCTTTGAAAACTTACAGGAACTTGAGGTGTGATTAATCTCTGTGCCAGAGGAAAAAAGAAAAGAAAAACAAGTCAGCACCACTTTTTTTTTTGGTGGCGAGGGATGAGCACATTCAGGATGCGCTCATCTGACTCAGTTTCTTTAAAACATGCCCAATACTATCTGTTTACATTAAGGGATTAAAACCAGGAGAAGGCATCACAATAGGTATGATTAACCTGTATGGTCTTCCTCCATGGGTAAAGATGTGTTTGAGATTAACCCCAGGACTGAAATCCACTGGAGATGGATTTTTGGAGATGGAGCCTATGTGTGCATGTAAGGCTACACAGACATCATGGAAGGAAGCTCCAAAAACCTGTAACTTTTGAGGGGGCAGGCTGAAGTATAAACCCCTGACCAAACAAGACAAAGCTGTGGCAAGTTTGCCAGATGGAGTGCTGCAATTTACCACAGCCCTTTTTCACACCTGCCTAGTGACCCAGTGCAGTGGATTAAACCCTCCTTGGCTGAAGTAAACCATTCTGTAAGTAAAGGCCCCTCCCCCCCCAACTTCCAGGACATTTCTATTTGACATTGACATTGTCCTTTCACACAGGTGGCTCTTGGCCCCAGCCAGGGCAGGGGGCTGGACAAAGGGTGGGCACACACAGCTGCTTGTGAATCTGCCCCGATCACTTGGGCAAAGCTCTGGGGGCTGTAATCTGGCTTTGCCCAGGTGAGGTCCAGAAGCAGCAGAAAGCTTGCTTTAACACACAGGAACTCAGGTTGATGTTTGACCTCTGCTTCTGCTTCCCCAGCTGTGAAGTAGTGAAAGAAATGTCCCCTCTCTCATAGCTGACTTTTGCCTTTGAATTAATGTTTGCAAAATACTCAGAGCTCCCAGGCTGATAGGGCTGCAAACCATACAGCTCAACTCTGCTGTCACCAATTGGAAAGAACCATGCTGGGCTTGGGATTTAGTCCTATAGAATTAAGATTATTTTATTGTTCTAGGAACGATAGGGTGGTCTGTCTGCTAAATTACAGTACTCCCTGGGCTGGCCCAGTGCTTTCCCTGCCTGTTTGGGGTCAGGATTTGGCCCTTTCTGGTTTCATGTTTTCCTACTGAACTCATGAACCTGTATCAAATGTCAAAGCAACAAAAACTTGATGGTGATCCTCTGCCAGCAAGAAAGGGCTTCCCAAAAATCAGAGCTTTCCTTCCACTGAACTCAATCCCTTTCTCCCCTTCTTCTCTTGCTATCTCCCCCATCCCATTCTTGCCAACCCAACAGAAAACCACCCCGTGAAGCTGGTGGGCCCAAGAACTGCCTGGGATTCAGGAAAACTTGATAGTGTGCAGATGCTGTTCTGTCTCTCGGCAATATTTACTTTTCAGATGGATCTTAAGTAAGTGTGAGGCCAGGAGATGCTGGAGCATTTCTCAAATGATGAAACGGTCATCACCTCGTCCAGCTGGAGGTGGGAAGCCCTTCCCTAAATTTTCTCACCCTCCTTGGCCTTGCTTGGGGAGCGGGTGGAGCTGGACAGGCACCCCTGTTCCCTGACCCCTGACTCACTCAGTGACCTGGGTGGGGAGGAGAAAAAAATCTGCTTCTCCTCTCCGGCCCCCCTTCCCCAAACAGAGTCTGGGATTTATTCAGGCACTGTGAGACTGGGATTAGCTTTTCTCTGTCTCCTCTTCAGCCTGTGTCCCACAGGCAGTGGTGAGGGCATGGAAATGCCTGCCTGCTGCTGGAGTGAGCAGAGGGGGATGCCCTCCATGTGGAGGGCACCAAGGGGATGCGTTTAGGGGGTGAGGAACCAAAGGGCTGCCTGAGCCTGTGCTTCCCAGGCATGGCTCTGGGGATGTGCCCAGCCCTTGACGTGCAAAGGCATGTCCCAGGGCCCTGGTGAGCTCCTCGGGGATTTGAGGTTTTCTCCAAGCCCATCTCTGATGTTGGGATCTGACTGGAACACATGCGGCAAGCTAATCGCGTGCATCTGTGCCTTTTAAAAGCGCGGTCGCCTGCTGATTGGGTTTAATTCTTTATCTTATTCCTGCTAATCCGTTTTCCAATCTGGTTCCCATTTGGAGACAAATTCCCCCAAACCCCAGCCACTGGTGGGATGGATGTGTGGCAGCAGAGGCAAGGGGGGAGAGAGCAGAGCAGTGCTTTTGATGGGGCAGTTACAGGCCGAGGAGAGGACACACTGCCCTGTTAGATGCTGGATAACAAAACCCCACCCAACTTGTGCCACAAATATATAACAGCCTCATAACTGTCTCACTTGGGATCCCACCTCCCACAGGCTGCTATTGCCGTGAAAACGTGACAGCAGTGCTCTGCCAAGCATCCGAGGAATAATGGCCTGAGGATTTTATTGCGTGGAAAGATTCCCTTCAACAAACCCTGGAGCTGGCCTGGTGGTCCGGCAGCAGTGTAACAACCTGGGCTGCTGTGGGTTTTACAGCTGGTAGGCGGCAGTGCCCCTGAGTTTGCTGTAGGGCTGGGGGGTCCCTGGAGGCTGTGCTGGCCCCTTGGCAGCAGCCGCTGCTTCCCAGCCAGGGAAAGATGTGCTGGATGTATCAGCTGTCCTCCTTCGTCCCCTTGCTCTCTCTCCTTGCCCTGGCCTCCAGTGTTTTCATGCTCAGAAGCTGCCAATGAGGGGAAAAAGGGCAGTTTTCCTCTGCCAAGGGAGAGAGGGGAGACCTGCGGTCTTAGGGCTGGGAAACCCTGACCCTGCCACTCTTCTGGCCTTTGAAAAATCATTAACTGTTGCTCCTCTGTTTCTCCTCCTTTTTCCTCTTGGTTAACCTCTATTCCACCTCAAATCTCTGCCTTACTGCTGCAGATTCTGGTTCTCCTCAACTGCTCGTTTTCTGGGGGCAGAAGCCCCTGTGATGTGCTTCTGTCAAGGAATATTTCTCAGGACTCACAGGGCTGGTTTTCCCTAGGGAAAAGTGCATGTTGTTAGTATGACAGACTTAGCACCAGGTGAAATCCATGAGACCAGGTGTGTTTTGGTATGAGTGATCATGAGTCCCTGTGCCTCCAGATCTTCATCTTCAGTCCTGCTACTTTGATCAAAATTCAATTTTTTTATGCTTTTAACCCAGATGTGTAAGCTCCAGGGCTGTTTTCTAGTACAGATCAAACCCAACCAACAGATAAAACTCTTCCAATTTCTCAGTATTAAAAATCAACAGCAAAAATTTAGATCCACAAAGAAAAAAAAAAATCAAACTGTGCAAACAAGGAATTGATGCCTGGTATAGAGTATTTTGGGAGCTGTGTTTCCCCAGGTGCATCTGGGGCTCTGGTTCCTTGCTTTGTGTCCAAGTATGGGCTCTGTTCTCCCAGCATCCCTAATCACCCATGGCATAAGAAGCAGATTCTTTTGTCTTGAAAAATACACCCCCCTGTAAGAATACCTTGCAATTTGCAGAAAGACGGAGGGTTATGGTTGGGAAGTAACAGGAAAGTACCGGAGGCAAAGGAGAAATGGCTGATTTATTCTACTGTAATAAAGATCCAGAAGATGTGGCTCTTGTTCCCAGATTTATCACTGGTTTGCTCTGTGGCCTTGAAGGAGCCATTTCACTTCCTTCTGTCTCTGCTTCTCCTCCTGCTCTTTGGCCCTCGAGCTTATGAGCTCTCCAAGGGGAGCGGGCTCTGCCTTGTGCTCGTTCAGCAGGATCAGCTCCCACAGTCCTAGCTCCTGTTTGGGAGTTGTTGGGACCTCCGTGTTGGTAGGTCCATGGTACAGCATGGTACATGGTACAGCAACTCATGTGCAGAGAGCTGGGGCCCTCAGGAGCTCAGGTAATAAGGGATTTTTTTAAAAGTGCAGAAATGCAGCTAAAACAAAGGAATGGAAGGAAATAACCATTTCAGAGCTCTCAGAGGACTAACAGAAAAACTAGCAAGCTTGTATTTTTTTCTTGATCCTGCATCATTAGCAAATAGTGGGATCGATGGGTGATGAGTTTGAAAGGACTGTGTATTTTTAATCTGTTTCCAAGTGTATGTGTGTGCACATGCATAAAATCCACAGTGTGTTTTATAGGCCAGCCAAAAGGCACACGAGTGAAACAGCACTCAGTGATGTGGCCGTCGAAAGAACCCGTCACCCAGCCCAGAAAAAAAATTATGGCTGTGGCTCTAACCATTTTTTATCATTTCCATCTCTATTGACTGACATGTATTTTCTTCCTTCCCTGACCCAGAACACCAGGACTCTGAAACTACTGAAATGTTTGCACAATCTTGAAGCATTTATTTAAAAGTTGCTTTTCCCTGAAGGGTAGGTACTACAGCCAGATTCGAAGTCAGATCAAAAAAACCAAACAAATACTATCTTTACAAGCCCTTCATATCGGTATGTACCAAAGGACCTATCAGCTTCCTTTTCTTTTTGGCATGCTGACAACAGCCCAGTGCCTCAGGCAGAGAGCTGGAGTACGTGTTTACAACCCTTTCAAATTCACAGGCCAAACAGGAAAAGAAGGAAAATGTCAAAAATTACAAATAAAACAGTTGATCTTCAAAAGCAACGAGGCCTGCAAATGAATAATTTTTAGGCATGCTGTATCGGATTTCTTAAATATTTGTCACAGCTGTGAGTTGCATAGTGCAGTGTTTGTTAACCTTAGAACTTGTCTTAAGTGCTCTCACGAATAAATTTATTTATACTGAAAAATCCAAGTGTCTTAATAACTAAAACGTTTTTCAGAGGAGCTTTTCCTCTTTTTTTTTTTTTTTAATGCTGCTTCAGAAAATCCTTCCCCATGTGCTAGACATATTGCAGCTTTCCTTCAGCAGAGAGCAGGAATGATGACAGAGATAATGAGAAGAGGAAAAAAAACAATGTGAAAGCAGGAGGTGAAAAAATGATGGGATTTGCCCATTTCTTGGGTTTTTGGCATGGACCCAGTGTTAGGTGACATTCTTTGGGTTGCAGGTACATCATGGCCTTGGATGTGTTGATTTTCTAAACCTTTCTGGTCTTTGTGGAGATTGTCCGGGGAACTGAGGCACAGCAGGGTTTGCAGTGGGAATGGTCTTACATACATTTAGAGACACCTTAGTTGGAGGCATCTGGCCCTGGTTAGTTTAGATTTCCCCTACAGTCAGTGGGGAAAGACTGCAGCTCCACAGGGTGATCCTTCTTATCCTAAGTCCTGAAGTTGCTCTGAGGAACATGTTTTTCTCCTCTGGCTGTTGTGGGGTCCTGAATGACTAGTTTGGTTTAGAGACCTCTGGAGTCACTGGAGATGAACCCCACTTTTCCCAGTTTCTTGGGGAAAGTGAAGAAGAGTAGATGGTTCTCAGTCCAAGTGCTTGGTCAGGTACTGAGGGCAGCGTGTGTGAGTGTTATGGGCTTATCCCAACCTCCCCTAAAATTGACTGCAGAGATATTATTTGGCAATCTGCTCTGTGCAAAGGAGAGCACTGGTGCTTTCTGCTCAGCCTGGGCAGGCAGATGTTATTTGAACAAGCCACTTTTTAGCTCCAAGTTTTGTCATTTTGAAGGGAAAAAGAAAACATTACAGCCTACACAGCCTATCAGATATGGTTTGGAAAACCAGCACAGCTTGTTTGCCCAAGAAACTGTGGAAAGAGGCTGAAAGCAGAGTACAACTAGTACCTGTCAAAATAGCTGGGGAGGAGATGGAGTGGTCATCACTGGAAGTCTTCAAGAATTAAATAAGTGTTCCCCCCCTCCCTCTGCCCCCACACTTTTTGATAGTGAAACATGTCCTAAAATATCTTCTCATTTGTACTTTGTGGATCTGTAGATCTTGATGTACCCTACAGATGGCAATTTCAGGTCCAGCTAAAGGGTGCAATCCCAAAGAAGGATCACCATCAGTCATTTGCTGCTGTGGTCTAGCCCAGCTGCCAGTGTATCTGTGCTAGCCAGCATGGTATTGATTAAGAAATCCCTACTGTGATGCACAGAGTAAAAAGAGATGTATTTAAAACCACTCTTTTGGCAGGACTTGTAAACTTTTTTGGTTTGTTTTGTTGAGAAAAGTAATCCAGTGAATAATCTTTTCCTGTAAATGTGTAGAAAACCTTTAATCAAATACAAATTAGTTCTAGGCATGAGAAATAAATGTTTGATGAAAACATATCTTAGTCATGGCACATAAATAGTTCTTCACAGTCAATATATAATCTTGCATCATTATGAAAGGAAGTGATCATTAAAAATATAATTTGGAGAGCAATATTTTACCTCCTATTTGTCACAAGACCCCTCCCCCCCCCCTTTCTGCACACAGTTCTGGACAGGGTTAATCCCCAAATGACTTGCACCATTCTAAATCAGGAGTAACAAAGCCTGACTTGAAGCAAAGGTTCTTGGTGTAAAGCACAGGAGGGTCTAATCCTGTTGCCTGAGAAAAAAAATGAAAATGTCTTAGGAAAGTACAACTGCACTGGCACTGCAGAGAGAAAAAAAGGAAGCAAAATACTTTAAACTTCTAAAGTAATATTTCTTTTCAGCTTCACCTGTGCTTTTAGTCCTCTTAATCAGTAAGCTGTTATAAAAGAAAATTATATGCTCCAATCTCCTGATGAATTGTGTACTGAGATTTTGCATTAGTAACCATGAGCATTTACACTTTCCTAAGATTAAAGGCAGTTTTCCAAAGCTGTGTCTGCTTATTAATTAGTGTCTGATGAAGACAGATTGCAGACAGAAATAGTGCTTAGAAAATGGAGCTAACCTTTAAGACTAAATTAATCTCAGTTTTAATGGGTTTTAGTATGATATACAGGTTTTGTACATTTTCTGGTAAGTTTCCAATAGAAATGAAAGTGGGTACAAGCACAAAAAAAGGAGGCTGAGTAAACATGGTGAGAGCAGATCCTTAAGAATGGCAGGTCCATAATAATTTGCTAGAATGGCCTTTTCAATCCTTTCAAGTGCACAGTGAGGCCAGAGGTTTTGAAGGTTCAGATCTTCAGTCCAGCACCACTTGCAGAGTTTCTGTTGCACTTCCAGGGCAGTCCCAGCTGGTACCAGTACGGGCCAACCTCCTTGAGAGCAACATCCTCCAAGAAGATGGGAACAGGACTAAGGCTGAATAGGGGTATCCTCAGGGATATCTTTATAAGGGGAAATTTCTTCCTAACAAATAACTGTTTTGGGGGTTTTGCTGCCTTACTCCTTGGAGATGTATGTGGAGCAATTGAGTAGATTGTCTGGGCCTGGGAGAAAGTGAAAGCTGAGTTAACAGCAGTGTGACCCCACTGCTGTGTCTTAAACAGAGGCCATGAGTTTTTTCAGAGTTCTCCTAAAATCAGCAGCTGTTTTATTTCCTAGCATTTAATTTTTATATTGTGCTGTCAGGCATCATGTGATGTTAAAAGCAATGGTAACAAAGCATGAGGGAGAGTTGGCTTTGGGGGAAAACCTGTTCTTGTACAACTAGTTAACATGTGTTTCCATAAATCTGCAAATCTACTTCAGTGGGCTTTGAACATAATCTGGGCCTAGTAAAATGCAGTCAATTATACATCTATTTTAATAGTAAACCAAGTTTCAGAATGCTTGTATTGTTACATAAGTGCTTATAATTCTCCTACTTCTATCGTATTTCCTTGGCACCTCATTTGAATTTACATTTATCTGAGGTCATAACTGGAATGGAAGTTCTGCTTTTGGTTAACTTTGGAGCATAGATCAGCTATCATGAGTTTAACGGAAACGTTGTCATTTTAGTGCCTTGCAACAAAAAAGTCAGTGACAGTTCCCTTCTGCCAGTGCAGGACTGTTGTGTCATAACATACCATGGAACAACTGCCGCTGCAGATAAGCTTCTCTGTTACCCTGAATCAGTGTGATTTCATGGGTCTGTGCCATGGTGGTCTTGTTTTTGCCCTTTGAGGGTCTGGCCCAGCAGGGATGGGCAGGTGGAATTTGCTTGTAGATGAAAGAAAAAGCAGGTGAAATTGCAAGAGGGAGTGAGATCAGAAACGTGCACCAGCTTTGGGGTACCCAGATTCATGAGCCCTTTTACACTTAGGATTTTGACACTTTTCTAGTTCTATCAGAATCTGCTACTTTTTATTTCTAGTGAGGTCAATCTAAGCTCTTTATCGGGACAGTGGGTAAAGTCAGCTCCAAACATCCCCACAGGTGATGGTTGGAAGCATGATTTTCAGTCCATGCTTTCCCAGCCTCTGGCACCTCCAGTGATTGTGTAGACAGCACAAACTGCAAATAAGCACTCCAAACTGCACTCTATTTCCAGCTCTGGAAACACATTAGAAGGCAAATAGCTCTGGTCTTTTCCTTCACCTTGATTGATTTGATGTTGCTGCCAGAGGAAAAAAGCAAGGGTTTTTTTTTTAATTTATTAAAATAAAATCTCCTTTAAATAATTTCAGAGTTCCGAGATAACAAACAGCAAGACAAAGATCACAGCTGAAGGCTTTTATACCATCAGAATTGTTAGTCATTGTCTTTGAGCTTTGTATAAATAAATGATTGATGCCTCAAAACAAGACCCTTGAAGGTGTTTTTATAAAGCCACAAATGTGTCAAGCAGACTTATTAGATGTGAAGGGAATGATTATTTGTACAAAGTGAAATGAACATGTGCAATAATATTGTAAAATGTTTATTAGTCTAGAGTGTGCTGAATTTTCCTAAAATATATCAGGTTCTCAGTTTGCACTTAATGTAGTGTTAGGTATGACGCTATATCCTTCCTAGACTATTTTCAGTGAGCGTTATGCTTTTTGCAGAGTAAATCATGGGTTTGTGTCCTTTATAACAAGGGTATTATCAAATGTGAGGCAATGCTACCTGTCTAGAAATCCAGCGTGAAGGAAAACATGCCCTGATCAAAGGGTGGTTGATGTGATCGTGTCTACTGAGCAAATCTTTGCAGAGCAAGTGGGATGCAAAGCCCTGGGAATGCTGGAGCATCTTTCCTCTTAGGTGGCTGTCGATGCAGCTGGGCCCCAAAGGATGAGCTCCCTTGCTGGTAACTCTGTCCCCACATGGCTCCATCATCACATGTTACATTTCCAGTCAAAAGAGGGGATTCTGCCCAGTGATGTTTTTTGAGGTGAGCAGAGCTATAAAGGGGTGTTTACACACTTTTGAGTCCCCTCCTTCACACTTGTGCTCTACCATCACAGCTTGATCTGTTAGTGGAGGGTAAGAACAGCAATGCAATGACTTTGTCCAACCAGTTCCCCACTACCCTACAGTTCCTCTTTCTCTGCGTCTGCAGGGATTATGGGACACCTGCATGCGTTGTATAGCTAGGAATTAATCTCTGAGGAGCTGTCTTAAATACTCACTGATGGTCTGGGACTCTCTGTGCCACATCTGAACTAGAAATCTTGTGGGGGCATTGAATGTGGGGCCTCGGTGGTCTGTTGCACCATTCTTAGGATGGATAAATTTTGCTGGGCTTTATTGTCTCCCTTTTCAATCAGGATATTGTCCCTGCAGTTGAGTTGTTCATTGGTTCAGTGCTCTGTCCCCTGACTCTTTTAGGTGTTTAATGACACACTTGCGGGGAGATGACAAGTTAGGTCATGCAGATCTATTTTGTCTTCTCTTCAGAGATATACCCAGTTAATGGGCTTCAACTGGACAGGACCTGTCAGTCCTTCTTCAGGAAGGACATTTAGGGAGTCTTTGCTAACAGACAACCTGAAACAGAGCTTCCAACATTAATGGCACAAAGCCTATCCCAGATCTGGGGTTTTCTACAAAAGCCCTTCTGCAGACCATCACTGTCCTAGTGGGATTAGCTTTCAAGATAATTGATGCCTGTGCTACTTTCTTCTTCCATTACTATGCCCTGCTCAAGCATACAACTTGGAGGTGCTGTTGGTTGCAGAAACTTTTACATTAATGTCTAGCACAAGTGTTAACCTTTTAATTTTTTTTTTTTAAGGCATGTGGTTTTGAAAAGACATGTCTTGAAATTCCTTGGGGAAGTCTATGGAAGGCATTCTCTTGGAGCTCCTATACTTACACACATTTTAATGCATTTCAGATAACTGTCACAAGGTTGCTTTTTGGTTCTGTCAGTTCAAAGAACTGGTTGGATTTAACAAAGAAATTAGGGGATCACACCCAGGGAATAAAGCTTGCTGTGAAATGTTTTCTGTGAAAGCCAGAACCAGGTGAAAATCACTTAGTTTCAGGTTTCATTACAAATTTGAAAACCATATCTCAGGTTCACTGAAAGGTTGGTTAAGGGTCATGCTGCAGGGCCTGGTTTGGAATGAATGTGGCTGATTTATGTCGTTTACAGCAGAACTTGGTTTCATTCATTACTTTGACCCAGGTTCAGGGGTCTGCTCCTCTAAGCTCTCCTTGTGTGTTGAAGTCAATGGGAATTCCTTCCACAGAGGGCTTGGAGGATCCATCTCCATGAGAAACTCAAGTTTTTGATTGCTTAAAATGCTGGCTTTATTTCAACCCCTCACCACCTCCTTTGGTGGAAGTCAGCCTGATTCCATGTTGGCCAGATGAACTGCTCTGTTGCCTCCAGGTGCACATCCAACCTGAATTGCAGAACCCAGGAGTCAAGTAATCTAACCAGAAATTTGCATAAATCCATCTGTGCTGAAATCCCTGACTCCCACACAGCCCTGCTAGAGGGTCCCACGGCCATTCTGCAGGCAGTCAGACCCACAGGTTAAAAGCTAGACCAAGGTGCTCTTGGTTGAATATTAGCCACATCTTTGACTAATGAGCATCTGGTTCCCCTCACCATTAAGAATATCCATGCAACTCGCAGACGAGGTTTCAGACCTGGCTGTTGGTACTGAAGGATCAGTCACTCAGTTTCCATTCCCCAGGCTTGCTGATCTTTCCCACTCATGCTCCCAGGCAGTTCTTCATGTCTGGGTACTGGAAAGGCAAGCAAAGAGTGAGAAGAAGACCAAATATCTTCTTGACACTCCAGAAGCATCCATTGGAGCCTCACCACCAACTGGAACCTTTTTGTCTTGCTCTTTTCTAGTTATTAATCACTTGCAGATGCTCCCACAGCAGCATTCCTGTGGGAGACTATCGGCGTCAGTGTGAATTTCTTGCCTCAGTGTTACCAGAGTAAGAAAAAAAGCTGCCCTGAAGTTCTGATTAATCCCTCAAAAGCAAGAACATTTACTCATGTGGCAAACCTGGAAGACTAGGCTAGCAATTTGCCTCTGAGAAGCTGCAGCAATGCTGAGCATTCATCTTGAAATCAGAGACCAGGCTCACTAAACTTGGTGCCTGAGCTGGGATCTGTAGACATTAAACTGGAAATTAACCTGGAGAACTGATAGGGTTGCCCAGCCAACAAGGCAAAACTGAGTTGCTTCACTTGATTTCTGTTTTTACCTCCCTGGGAAAGTCTTTTCTTCCCAAACCAATGGTGTAGACAAGACATGAGCTGGTCAGAGCCTTCTCAGCATTGGCTGGGAAATCTGTGTGATCTCTTGGCTGGAAGGTGCACCTCAAAGATCAGATTATGACTGAAACATTCTCATTTGGGTGGGATCTGTGGGAAGCTCAAATAGACAGAAACGTCTTGTCCTGTGGGGCTGAGGTGAACCCTGTAACACACAGTCAGTGATTCCTGCCACAGGGCTCAGCAGAACTTGGCTCCTGGTGACTACCTGTGAGATGACTTTGTGCATATGTATTCTGGCCACTGGCAAACATGAGACAATTCATCTTAGCTTAAACCTCCTTCTGGGTGGGTTAAATTAATCCAAATTACCTCATGTTTGCTGCAGGCTGGGAACACACACAGGCTGTTGCTGTGGTGGTTCACATAATGTCAGGTTGGTTGTGCTAGGTGGTGCCAAAGACCTCTCTAACGTGGTAACTCAGACACTGGTGGTGGTCAACAGGGTGGTCAAAGAAAAACTACAGCAACAGGGCAAGCATCTGGTGACATTTTCCCAGTATCACTCTTTTGACCTTCATCATTTTAAGGCTCAAATACACATCAGACAAAGGTTGTGTTTTGTATTTAAAGGAGAGGGATTTTTTCTCTGAGGAGTTTAGCTGATCACTTTTTGAATCCACATGCATTTTGCAGCATCCCATGCAAGGAATTCTTTAGCTTCACCAAGTGCTCTGAGATGAGCTGTTTGCTTTCATTTCTTCTCAGTCTGTTCTTTGTTGTTTTCGCCACGGTTTCCCAGGATGTGCTGGAAAAGAGAGTAAACAACCCATCCCTACACACTGTCGCCAGGATCCCACTGATCTCTGCCACATCCCATTTCAGTCATATCTTCTAATTTGAGAAGTGCTTCTATTGAATCATGCCTTGTGCAGCAGCCATTCAAGACCTTGGATTGTGCTTGTCATGTTGTTGGTCTAAATGTGGATGCATGTGAAAGTCATGTGAATCAGAGGTTCTTATTCAGCTCTCTTTCCACTCATAACTTTGAAGAACAAATCACGTGAAAAAATAAAGCAGTCTGTAATAGGTTTATAATATTATAATAAATAAAGACATCTAAGCCCATCAGAATCTGGTTGGTTTCATGCTGATGCCCTCCCCACCTCTTTCTTTTCTCATGAATCATAGCACCATCAGTGATGCTCCTTGTTACTGATATCTTCCATTCTCCACGTATCTGAGCCTTTGGAATGAAGGACAGGGTGACAAAATGTGGTACTAAGAAGTTCTCTACAAGGTTAATGGAGGCAAAGGGGATTGTTTGTACTTTTAGAAAATGTGGTTGGTTTCTGCCTTTTATCAGAGGTTAATTTGCTTAAAAGAATTGAACTATTTGGCACATGGAGGTTTCAGGGTGGGGTAGGGAAGATGTTCAGAATGTCTGTGCCGTGTTATTGAGACACACTGAGCAGTAACCCAACGCCCAGCCTCTGTGTGGCCTTTCTGTTTTACATGCTATGGACAAGTACATTACTGTTTAAACAGTCGACTTCCTGGGAAAGGGAAAGCTGGATTTTTATTGATCTTGTGCTCTTTCAAATCCACCTACTCTCAGCTGCATGGTGTTCACTTGGAAAGCATCTGACAGGATGTTCCTGGAAAAACCTCACTCCACGGAACAGTACAATGCTTCTTTGTTTGTTGTCTTCTCGCTGAGGCCAGTCAGCCCTATTGAATGAACCTCAGATGTTTTGATTTGTTCTTTGGTGAAAGTTTATATGACTTAAGCTATCTTTTTAGCCTTCCCGCCTTCCCCTTTGGGTTTCTTCTAAAGAACAAAGCCATTTGAATTAAATTGCTCTGTATTGGGATTTCAAACATTAATGACTGTTGTTTCAAAGTGTTATCTCATTTGGGGCATGAAATGACGACGGGCCACCATTCTTGTGCCAGTAGAAGAATCTCTGTGGCTTTGGGATTGTTTGCTATTTCTTTAAACAGATCGGCACTTTGAAAGCATCATTTGTTTCCATACATTTCTTATTATAAAAGCAAAAATAATGAATAGCTAGAAGGCCAACATAGAGCAGCTGTATTATATGTGCTGGGAGATGCAATGTGTAACCTAGCTATTGAAACAGTAGACTCAGGATTATTAAAAAAAAAGAACCCTTGCTACTATTTTTGAGACCCACAGGCATTGCAATGTTTATTTTATGTACGTTAGAAGCCAAATTCTTTGCAGTGGAGCACCTCCACTTCCCTGGAATCACAGCGATGAAGATGGCCTTCTGACATGGTGCATTAAAGACCTTCATTTAAATAATGTGTCCCTAGGTAAAACCTTGAAGGGAGCCTTTCAGGCTTCCTCTGAAATCAGTGTGCAAAGGCTGTATGTAAAAGCAGATGTTTGCAGTATATATATATATATTTCCAGTGGAGTTAAATGGCAACAAATATTATGTAAAAAAAGGAATTTTTAAAAAAATTAGTTTTGTTAATAAAAGAAGCTGTTGAGTAGCTTTCATGGTAATGGATGAGTATGGTCAAGTCAGGTCCATTATTGATAATAATCCCTGGTTCCTGTGTCATTGAGAGCAGTTTCTATAGGTACAAATGACTCAGTATAAAGGCAGCCAGTATAATACATCAGGGCTGGGTGGGAGATTACTTCATTTAACTTCCGCCTTCCTTTCTTTGAGGTCCTATTAAGCTAAATAATGGCAGTCTATAAAATGAGGGAATGATTGAAGTGTGCCTGCAAACCAATTATATCCTTCTGGACATGGTCTCCAGCACTCTTTGTCTATGTATATGTACATGTATGTGTGTCTTGTCTCTCTTGGGTGGGAGTCCAACTCTCTTGAAACTGCTGTTTTATGTGCACCAGTTAATTGTGAGAGTTGTTGGTTTTCAGAATTGTTGCTTTCATTCTTTCCCCCGCCCCCCTTAACTGCCAGTTGGATTTGGTGTCACAAAAGGCTTTCTGAAGGGCTGTGCTCTGACTGTCGCGTTTGGAACTGCAACTTGCATTTTATTCCTCCAGCAAAGTCCCTGTTAGCTCCATCTGAAAAGGTGGGGGGAAAAAATAGATGAAAAAGATGTTTTGATGAATGTGTACCTTACTTCGATTGCCTCTCTGGGAAACTCATGGGTGAAAGGGATATCCGAGGTCAGACCTGGGAGGGAAAGCATGAAAAGATACTTCATACCAAAGCCAAATATTGATTTCTTGCATGAGAGAGGGCAGTTTGGTGAGACCCATCATATCAGGTCAGGACCCATTTAGTCCTTTCTTTGACTGAGACCAATAATAGAGGCAAAGTTCAAAAATCCATAGCAGATAGTTTTGTATCAAGACATGAGAAAAATAAATTTTGTGCTCACATATAATAAATATTGCTTTATAGAAAACTGAAGGGATTGTATCTGTCATGGAGGAGTTACTTAAAATTTCCATTAGACGTCATCCTTTCTCATATCTAGTGTGACTCTTGGATGAGGTGATGTCTTGGCAGAGCAAGTCCCATGGGTCAGTGTAAGTACTCGAGTAAGGAGTCAAGAAGTAAAACACCTTGCAAATTTGCACACTAATCAACTGCCCTTCTTTTAAGATGTCGTGGAAGAAAGGAAACACAAAGCCAGCACCTCTTTTCCTTGCTCTGTGAAGTGGCTGCCTGTGCAAATTTGAGGTGGGGAAAGTGAGGGAAAAATGGACCCCCACCAAAGAACTTTTAACTCTTCTATAAAGCCTGCATGTCATTCCTGGTGAGATTTAGATGAAATAATTCTATCTCTGGCCATTCATGAAATAATCACAGGGTTATGCCATTACTAGCCATCTAAATGCAAACAATATATAGAACAGATCAAATGAGACCAATGGGGCTGTGTAAATCATTAGAGGTTTAGTGTAGCAAGGCCAAAATGGTAAAAAAAATTATCCAAGTAGGTGTACCGTGACACTTATGATCAAATGTGATCAAATACAAAAATGGGGCTATGTAACATGGAGTTTGGTTCCTTGCTTGCTTTACACTACCATTGATGATTTTACCTTGTGCAAAATCCCAATGTTATGTGTGTATGTTGTTTTTTATAAAAATTCCACTTAGAAATGTTTGCTAAGGATTACTGGGTGATATATACATGTTTTTTAAAAAAATAATAAACTGTTAGGGAAGCCAAGAAACTGTGTAGAATCACAGCTTAGAGCTGGCTTTTCTAAGGGCTTTGTAATCGTCTGTGCCTCATGGTACTTGTGTTCATCACCACATTACCACAGATATTAATAATCTCTTGGTTCCTTATAAAAAACTTCTAAGTATAACCTTTGCAGGAAGTGAGATAGACACGTCTGTGTATCTGTCTGTTTTATAATGGGAATGTTGCTGTAGCTGTGATGATGTAGAAATATATTAGAGTTAAAACCACCCTTTTGTTGTTTATGGTATTATATTATGGGAGAAGTGAGATTGTTGCTGAGATGAAGTGGGAGTTTACATTTAAACCTCTGTTTTGGTTCATTAAAAACTTGAGTTCAGAATGGTCTTTGGAGCCCATGTTTTTGTCTAATATATCTATATATATTGCTTTAAACATCTAAGATGATCCCATGTCCAGACATTCCTTTGGGCAGATGGAGGGTTAAGTCAGTTATTTGTAGTCTTGTCATTTTGGGAAAAATCTAGTGGCAAAGGTAATTTCAGGATGATGAACATCCACTGTTTCAAAGTTATTGCTGTTAGGGTCTGTAGGTACTGTCAGTCTGCTGGACTAGGATGCACAGGTCTCTCTTCCTTTCTCAAATCTCTTTTCCATTAGAGGTTATTCTCTCTTTGTATGTATGAAGATGAACTATATGTGCTCAACCTTCCAGTGTCTTTAATTAATGCCAAAGCATTTTGTACTCATCAGCTGGTCCATTTAGGTGGGACGTTTCCTGATCATCTGCAGCCAGCTCCTTGGAGAAACAGATTGGTGATCTTTAGTCCTGAAGTAGCTGGGATTGATTGTTTTTATAACTTGTTTTTAACTTTGACCTGTCTAAACTTACTGCAAAATTGTAGTGACAATAGAGTGCTCTGGGACAGTTTAAAAGGTCATGAAGAGATTACAGTATTTCCATGTTTACCCTTGGCTAGTTGTCTTCAAGACCTTCTGCAAATGATTGCTTTCAGCAAGTCCTGTGTGCTGGGACATGTTCAGTCTCATCCCCATGGTCCTGTACCTACCTTGCTTTCTTCCCTGGTGCCATCTGGCCTTGTTCCTAGGTCATCCCATCCCTCTGCACCCTATCTGACATGTGTCCAAGCTCCAGTTTTATCTCTGCTTGGCAGCATTTTAAGATCTTCTGAAAGACAAGATGAGTGAGGGAAAAGCAGGCTTGCAGTCCCTCTGGGAGTTGGGGAAACATGTTGTAGAGGAGGCTGGGGCCAAGCATCTTCCCTCAGCTTTTTATCCCCTAAAATTAGATTAAAAAATCCCGGTACCCTCAGCTGTTCCTCATAGGACTTATATCCCAGAACATGTATCCAGAAAACACCTTCCTTTCTGGACAGTGACTGAAGCAGGAATTGTGTGAAAAAAACCTGATAGAGTGTGGTGTATTTAAAGACTTTTATAATACAGACAGGAGCGATGCAAAAGTTACACAGCCATTCTCAATTCCGCCATTTCCTGACTTCAGATAACTTGACCTGTGCAGGTTTAATGTTCTCTCTATATAAGTTATTTTTGAGTGCAATAGGTGCTTATATTCTTGATTGATGTATAACTCATAAAAGTTTCCATGCCAGTATCAGTATTTATATACAGAGATAACGGTTGCTATGGTTATGTGGTGTCCTGAAAATGCTTGGTCTTTTTTTTTTTCTTATTTATTTTTCAAACAGGGCTTGGTCAAGTAAAGTAAATATCTTGCCTTCATTTAAGTTTTATGTTTGCTGTAAAACTTGTTTAAAAAAAAAAGAAAAAAAACATTAGCATTTCACAGCAGAAACACAAAAATTTTACATTACCAGGCAAGTCGACTTTGGCATTTTTCCTTCCAGTCAGTTTGTTTTTCTAATATAAAACTAATATGACATAATGTATAATCTAATTTGGAAATTACAATTTACTTGGGAGGATTATGCTGCCAGCCAATACCAACAAAGAAAGAAATTATTCGAGAATGTTTCTTTCCTTCTTAACGTGGTTGATAATTTATTTTTCCTTCAGAAGATTACTTTTTTCTTTACAACATTTCCTGCTGGTGTGATTTGCATTAGGATTAAATAATATGTTCCATGCTTAACTTATGCACCGAAAAAAGTGAATTATTCTTCAAATAAAAAAAGAAAAAGGTGCAAATTACTATCTTGTTATGGACTTCACTTTGCTTACTTCGCAGTGAAGAGTGTTGATCATTTTCAGATGGCTTGGCAGTAATTACGTTATTTGTCCTGACAGTATTTACACGAAGGGGCAATTTGAAATGGGTAGATCTGTGTTTTTTATGAATAAAGGCCACTAAGATGGCTTAGGAACAGGAGAAGTTGAAAAATGGGTAATTCAGCTGTGGTAATTCTGACTAACACTGAATTACCGTGTTGACTCTCGTTAACCACAGAAGTTTAAGTGTTCATCCAACGCGTTTTGTTACAGGGCTGTGGCATTTCTTCAGGAGCTTCCTATTCACAGCAACGTGCTGGGAGTGTATTAAGTTGTATTAAATGTTCCCATATCTCCTGTGGATGCTTCAGAGGGAGCAGCTTTGTTAGCCTTGAGCATGTAAAGGAGCATTAGGAAAAAGTTCTACCGAGTTCTGCTGGAACAAGTTTGTGCCTGCCACAGCAACTAAACGTGCAGCCTCTATGCTTAGTAGAGAAAATTAGACACAATGGACCCATTTAATGAAGAATTCATAGTCCTGAGCAAAATGTGCTGTGGACTAAATAAGAATGCTCCTAAAAAAACAGAAATATTTACCTACTTCTGATTTCTACAGTTCAATTACAAGTGAGATCCAACTGTAACATTATTAAGGCTAATTTAAAGGGAAGTCTTCCACTGGATTTGGGTGGTATTGGAGTGGGATTTGGAAAATCTGGATCCAGTTATGGCTCTGCCACAGACTTTTAATTTCAGCCTCTGGCAAGTCACTTATCCTTGGCATTCCTCAGTTTCCCATCTGTAAAAGCAGGGTCATGTCATTTCCCCCCATTCTTTCCTTCTTGCCTGTTTAGTCTTGAGGTTCTTTAGGTTGGTTTCTTACACTGCATTTCTAGTTGTTTTTTACAAGTGTCCTGCACAATGAGACCTTAGTTTCAGTTGGGATCTCTGCTGTAATACAGATAATATTATTGTTGACAGCTGTTGTTGTATCTGTGTAATGTAGTAGCATAAAGCAATAAAGCTTCCTCCCCTCCTAGTATTTAAAACTTAGAGAACAGTTTTGTTGACTCTGCTTGTTGTTTGTTCTTCAGTAAAGTTAGCTCAAAGCTATTTTCTGGATGGCTATCTGAGTACTCATGGTAGTAAACCAGGACTTTGAATGAACTCAGGGTACTGCCATCCTGCTGTAAAAATCTGCCTTGTGTTGTATTTCCTTATCTTGAAACCTTGAAGATATGCTGATATCATAGCAGGTCATCTACAGAGTAGGTATTTGAGATCATCATTTTAGGCAGCTTTTTTGAGTTTTTAAAATGTTTTTTCCTGCTATAAGTTATTCTGTTCTTCTGCAGTTGAAAATTAAACTGTGTGAATTTTTAGTTTGTTTACCTTATTCTAGTGTGTAGTCTGTCTGTTTGTCCTCATTTCCACTGACCTGCTGGATTTGGCGGAAAAACTGACACGCGGCTGAAGGTCTTAAAAAATCCTTAAAAAAACTGCTTACCAGATTAATGAAAACCTGAAGCTGGGTGAAGGAAAGAGACTCTTAACTTCCCCTGTAAGACCTTCAGCTTGAGCTCAGCCTGAGTACTAGACACTGGAGAATCTAAAGCACAAACATCTCAGGACAATGCATTTCATAGGCTCTGCCTCTCACCAAACACTGTAACATGGCAGGGTTTGCTGTAAGTGCAGTCAGACCTGGTGTATCTTCCCAAGCACAGAATTGTTCTGACTGTGTCTAAGGTGCCTTCTCTGTTTAACCCAGCCCTCTCTTCTCCTTGCTCCTGTCTTAGGATAGGCCACAGATTGTTCAGGTAGCATCAGGACTTGGCTGTGACAGGCATTGTGCAAACCTGCCCCTTCCCCAAGGGATCTGGTGTGTAAATAGGTGCAGGAACCACAAACCATCTTGGAATAACTTGAATTCCAGCCAGAATAAGCACAGAAAAAAACCTTTTGTTTGGACATAAATATCATTGACCTTCTACTGTGGTTGCTGGTGTCAAGTTTAGTGCCGAAGTCCAAGGGCAGTTGATATGGCAGCAGCAGACGGCGAAGTTCAGGGCAGGCTGTAAAGATCTGTGTGTTGCTGCTGCTGTTTCCAGCCTTCATTGCCAGACTTGGAGATAGAAAACAACACGGAGACAAGGCAAGGGATCTCATTTTTATTGGGTGAGTTTGGCCTTGAGGATTGTCCACTCCACAGCTTCACCTCAGAGTTGATCTTTGAGAGGTTCATGAAGGCTTTACAAAGCTGTGAAATGTATTTGGAAAATCAGTGTGGATGTGCTGAAACACACTCCGGTATATCCCACCATAAAGGATGCATATCAGGCTCCTTGTGTGGCATTTGAAGACTATAAACATGTTGCCATGATTTGCTATGTTTCCTGAGGGTTTACAAAAAAAAGTGGCCCTTTTAGGGGATTGCCATATTGAGATTGACAATTTGATGTAAACCATGGCCCAGCATCGAATGTTCTGTTTAATGCAATTCTGTGCTTGTCAGCTGTAACCAATTATGCTTTTCATTGTGCTCAGTGACACCAACATGGTTCCTTTTCACCCAGTTGTTGCTAATACCATTTTATACACCTTCCATGGCCAAGCCCTGTTGGAAGTTCTGTTATGTGTATAACCTGCTGCTCCTTTCCCCTTGTGCTGGCAAAGTGTGAGATATCCAGAGCAGCTGTGAGTTCTAGGGAGTCTTTTGTGTGGCTTGGAGAATGGGGTCTTGAGGAAAGCACTGAGACCTGAAGCTGAGTAGCAGTGGGGTAATAATTTGTGGCTAAAAACTGCAGCTGAGATGTTTCTGGAGGGTTGTGCCTGTATATTCAGGCTGCTAATCCTGGTTTGTGACTGCAGTAGGAAGCTAAACTGGAAACAAGGCAAAGCTTTAATATAATCTGGTTTTCCCTCCAACCCATGAACACAAAGGCCATGAAAACCTTAATCCTCATGGTCTCCAGTGCAGTCCTGCATGGTTTTGCAGTGAAGTCTAGGACCTGAAAGGATCTTGGAGAGGCAGGCATGTGCATGCCTGTGGAGAGAGTTTTCTGGCACAAGTGTTCCTATGGGATGAGTGTCTTTATACTCAGGGCTATTTTCTTGATGTTCTTTTCCCCAAAAAAGGTACTTCTACTATAGGAAAAGTTCAATAGGTGGTATGGCTGATATTAAATGGCTTGTTGTTTGTGAAGCTGTCGGTCAGGAGTCTGGTGGCTGGCTCTGTGCCATGTCTGTCAGAGTAGGGCATGGGGCAGCTCTACATCTTCAACACATTAACTCCCATTGCCCTCTGTCTGGAGTTGGGCAGCTCCTCTGGAGGTGGATCTCCAGATGTGAGGGCAGCTGAGGCCTGGCCATGCCTCCACAGAGCATCTCAGCACTTTGATCTAGTACCTAGAGGTGGACACCCTGAATGTTCATCTAATAAAGAATCTTGTCTCTGGCTGAGGCTGCAAGTGGCTACAAGCAAAAGAGGAAAGGTGCAGAGCAAGCATGCAGGACACTTCCAAATACTGTGCATCCCCCAACGACCTCTTGGATTAGAGGTGGTTTAAGCGTTTTTAACAAATCTCAGGGTTTTTTCTTGCCCAAACCAGGATTTTGTACAAACAATTCATATTTCATCTTAGGTTATTTTTTTCCAGCTTGAGGCCTGCTTAGCCATTCTTTGTATCAAGACCATTGGCTATTTAACTCTCTTCTCCTTGGGCAAAACAGGCATCAGGACCTCAGATCGAGTCCCCGAGGCTCAGAAGCTTTGCATGAAGCAGCAAACTGTCTCATCCAAATGGAAATGTCCTGGGTGTCTCTCCTCCATTTTCTTTTCCCAGTGTCAGCCAGCTGCCATGGTATAAACTTGATTACATTGCAACCAGAGCTGGAATTACTCCACTTCTTATAGGAGGTCTTGTTGCAGCTCCCCATTTGTTCATAGTCTGAAAGTTTTATGGGGCAGTGGGTTTGGAGATGCTGCAACTGGAAAAGGGATACAATTTGGTAAACATTATTAATTTTTGACCCTCAGTTCTACCTGGACAGTGGGTGTGGATTTCCCCAAGGAACTTGGATAGGTGTCTTCACCTTGACATTGCTGCAGAGAATCTGGGACCATGGGGCAAAGCTGCTACCAGTCCACCCAAGTAATCCTTAGAAGAGCTCAGAAGAAGCCAGGTTGACTTCATACTGCAGCCAGGGCTTTGCTTATCCTTCTAATAAATGAAAGTACTTCACTTCTTCATATTGTAAATAAATCATTAAATCCAAGCTTGGAGGGAGGAAGCAAAATAGCACTTTACAAAAGTAGTGTTGTTTCCTCTGGGATTGTCTATCTGCTGGCTTCAAACACAGGATTTAGTTGCAGCTTGTTTAAAAACAGTGTCAGCCCTGCTGCAGTGCCATAAACTTTCAGAAAATTGGAAAGACCCCTCATAGTATGAGTGAGATTTTTTTTTATCTGCTGAGTTTACAGCAAACTCATGAGATGTCTGGATGAGTGACTCAACAATTGGTTTTCATTTTAATCACTTTCCCAGTAGAAAGTAATTTTTTAGCAAAGTAAATAGCAGGAGAAAAATTGTATTTAAAATTTTCATTTTTCTCCCATGAGGCTTTGGTTTTAAAAAGCTGTAAAAACATCCTTTGCTTCCTTTGCTTTTGGCAAGCAAGAACTTAAAATGGATGGTTTCTAGAATCATGACATAACATTTTGGCCAGTATGGCATGAAATGACAAAAACTATTAAAACGAAGAACAAATTTCTTTTAATTCAGACAAAAAACCCGAAACCAAACCCCACCATTTTCCCTTTTATCCATATTTTTCACCATGGAAGATTCTTCAGCTGAGACCCAGACCCACGTTTCTGTGGCATGAGGTTCCCACTTTCCCATCATGGACTGTGTTCTTTGAGCCATGCACTGCTGGCTGTGAAATGATAATTCAAAGCCATTAATACCAAAACATCAGGGCTGGCTCTACGTCCCCACAAACGAAGCAGTTGTTTCAGCCAGGCTTTTCCCAGGGCAGCAGGCAGCCCTGGCTGATGGCAGAGCCTGGCAGGAGCATGGCCATGTCCCTCAGCACAGACAGATCAGCCCTCTGGGCTCTTGAGCTCCTCAGCCTGGTGCAGCCTCTGCTCAGTAAAGGCACAGTTTCAAAGCTGTTAAACAGTAATAGTCATCTTTGGTCTTCTTTTCTCCTTTTATTTGCTGCTGAGTTTGGCTCCCTTCTCTCTGAGTAGCCCCAGTACGATTTCTTGGCTTTGCACACCGGTGTCAGTGAATTTGCTCTTTGTTCTTCCAGGAGAAGGGATGGATCTCCAGGACTCACAGGGAGACCACCATCTGACTTGTGCTTTGGTGCTCCTTCCTTAGGGGTGGCTGCTGCTTGTGGTCCCTTGTCAGTGTTTGGTGGGCACAAAGCACAGCTGTCTTTGTGTGATGTGGGGGAGGTCCTTCCAGTCACTCTGTGTGCCAGGAGAGAGAGGGTGGCCACAGCAAGAAGTGGGCTTCCCTGGAGCAAAGATTCTGTGAAGTGGGGCATTTCCAGGTGATATTGGGAGAGGGGCTGCTCCCCACAAAGGTTCAGCAGCTGGGAGGGAGGTGGGTGCTGAAATGCTGAGGCGGGAGGGAGATTTGGTGCTTTCAGCTCCCATTTGAACTTCTTGTGGTCTGCACAGAGTTCCTCACCTAGGAGAGCACAGTCTCTGCAAAGACAAGCAGTAAATGCATCAGGGGTGCTGAGGGCTCAGCCTAGCTAGGTGAGGTTTCATCCCCCACTCTGGGCACTTTGGCTCATGCAGTTCTTCAGGGAGTCTCAAGTGAAAGAAATCTCTTTAGGAGAACACCACCTCCTGCTGTTTGCCACCCAAATGTCCTGGTAAGGAGGTGTCTAAGACTGACCCTTATCTCCAACCAGGGTGCTAATACAGAGTGCCTGGCCCCAGCAAGCCCTGCAGGCCAGGTGAGATGTGGCTGGGTGAGATCTCTGCCCTGTGGAGGCATCTTGAGGGGTTCATGGTGTGCAGGCTGGAGGATCACCTGGTGTGTGATGGAAGCATGCTCCTCCTCATCTCTCCATGTCACTCTGTGCCATCACAGCCAGGCTCTGCTGTTCCCCTCAGGCAGCTGTCACAGGATTTCCAAGGGCTTTCAAGGGAAAAAGGAAGAAAATGTGCATGGAGTTTTACCAAGTGTGACCTGTAACAGACCATTAGCTGAAAGCTAATTTTCCAGATAACGGATGTTGCTTTAAAGATTATTGCTGGAATCTTACACTTGCCCATAAAATAACATCAAGATTACACTTTATGATGATCATGCTTTGTCTCTCTGAGAGTGCCTTTCATCTCATTTCTACTAGAGCTCTTCAAATGCTCATTTAAGCTTTGAACAATCCTATGAAGCAGATTTTTTTTTCTTTAAGCAGCAGATTGACCCAAACTGAGGCTTTTTGAAGTATGGACACTTATTTTCAAGACCTGAAAGCAAGCTTGTGGCAGAGTTGGGAGTTGAACTACCCCTTCTTCCACCCTCAGCTGCTAGGAGTGCCAGTACAGCCTTTGGATGGTATCATTTGTAGGAGGAAGGCACTTGGTTGTCCACCATAAACAAGTCCTGTGTTTCTGTCCTGTCATGGTTTATATTTCTCTTCTCCCCTTTCCCACCTACTTCTTTAGTCATCTCTTACTATCGTGAAAGAAAAACAAAGAAAACAGCACATAGGTAGGAGTTTATCCCACTGGTCAAGGATATCTTGCTCTCTGCAGTTTGGCAGCACAGCAGAGGGGATGGGGAGCTTGGATCATGACTGGAGAGGCAGGGGAGAAAAGCTTTCTGTTGGGAAGGTGAGTGGAACTACAGCTTCTATTACCATAGGAGGATTCTGAAAGGAGATCTGTCAGATATCTGCCATGTGCTGTTTGCCTGCACTCAGAGGGGCGGACCGGAAAACCTTGCAAAATCCTGTATTTTTGTGATGCTGTTTGCACACGTCCAGAAGTGACCAGGTACAACCATATGGGGGATGTGAGGCTGTATAAAATGTTACCTCTCTTCTCTGCCAGCAGGAGATGCATTTAAAGGCTGGTAGCCTGTTTTCCAAGTGGAGGGAATAAAATCATACAGGAGTTTGTAGGGACCTTTGCTTATTTGATAAGCCACAAAGCAACTGAACACAGGAGTGATTGAAACCAGCAGTCAGGGCGAAAAACCAGCAACAAAGAACAAACTTCCTCCCAGATCTTAGCTTGGTTTGAAGTTCTGGTTCCCGGGAAGCAGCTCTGCCCTGGAAGGCATGGTAGGGATTCATGGGCTCCTATCCCAGTCTCTGCCCTCCCTGCACAGGGTAAACGTCTCTCCAGGAGGGAAATGCCTGATTACTTGTTTGCCTAATGGGAATTGCTCTGAATCACCTGGTTATAGGGACAAATTCAATTAAAATGGCTGGGTTCATCTGAAATAAACTCATATTGACTCTGAAAATGGTGGTTCTTTTTTCTCACCCTGGGTATATGCTCTAGTCCTCTGCCTTTCCTATGTAGTCTTCTGTTATCCAGGTCAGGAAGCTTACTCAGCTAAAAACAAATCCCACAGGAAAGAAAAGTTAGCTTGAAGTGTTTTCAATTCTTGTAGCATCCCATCTTCTGTCTGGCTTCTGTTTTCTTCTAGCAGTCCTGTCTGGGCTCCAATGCTCAGTTGCCAGGTGTTTGAGCAAAACACAGCTCTGGTGTGCTCATGAAGACCCCAAAGCATTCGGCCAGCAAAACACTACCTTTTCCACCTGCCCTTCACCTTCTCAGCACTGAATCTCAGCTGGCAAAAAGATTTAAGTGGCATGATCCCTGCTCAGAGCTTGTATGGCTGGGCTGAAATCTCTGTATTTACCTAACACATCAGGCTTTCTGATCCCTATTCCAAGAACTTAATCACTAAGCTACACTTAACACGGTTTTGGCCTAGCCTCTCACATCTTAAATCCCATCTGAATCCTTCTACCAGCTGGTGTGTCCCCTCTGAAGAACCAGAAGCAGCCTGTGTGAAACCTCAAGGTGCAGGAAAATCAGTAGAGTTTAGGCTTTATCAATCCAGGCCATTTATTCTTAGCCAAACAGACAGGGAAAACATAGGAAAAAAATATGACTTCATTGCACCTACAACTCCTCAGTGACTTGTAAGAGGAAATGGAAAAGCTCCAGCTCTGCTTTCAGATTGGCTTCACCCCATTCCCACTCGGGCTTGGGAGAGCACTGGACTTGGGTAGCAAAGGGGTGACATTGTTCTCTGAGCAATTTCCAGTGTGTATCGGGCCTGGGTTGGTTTGTTCATAGCAGGGTAAATGTCTGCTTGATACAACTAAAATGTCCCATGCTGGCTATTAGTAATTTGAGCTGATGGCCTGGAAAAATCCACTGAAGTGACTGGGCATGGCCATAACACAAAGACTTATGTGGCTGGGTTGGCTGGGACACTCCTGCCATCAGCACCTTGTCCTCACCATTCTAGTGCAATGCAGCATTTTCTTCTGGTTTCCTTCTCAAAGCAGCCTTTGAAAGGCCCATCCTGTGGCAGGCAGTGTTGTGAAACACTCCTCTTGTCCTTCTTTGTAAATGCAGGTTGGGTTTGAGCTCTGCCTTAGCTTCACAGAGCCTCACCTTGTACAAGTGAATGTGGGACTCATGAAGAAATGTGACCTCATCCACACTATCTGGTTTTAAACTTTGTACAGCAGGAGGCAGAAAGTGGGTGTGTGTAATATGCTCTTCTGAGCATAAATAATAGACATGAAGGAATCTGTTACATTTTTGCTGTATTTGGGCTTGAATAAGCATTGATTTCCTTTTTGCTTGTTTTCTGTTCCATCTCCTAGCAGTGGTTATATTCTTGGGAAAGTGTTTTCCATTTCCTTGATGCCTTTTATCACCCACAGTGCACATGTAAGCAAAATAGCACTAATCTGAGGAATAACCAGAGAACAGTGTAAGCCAGGCAATTGAGAAGAAACTTTGCTTATTTGTCAAAGGAGTCACTTCTGTGCCTGTAAAGCTGGAACACTGTTGGAGACTGTCTGAAAATAATACATGTTAATGAAGCACGGAAATACATGGCAAAGTCTATGTTTCTCTGCAGCACCTGTGATCTATAGAGTGCATAGAACAATCTTTGTTAGCCTCTTAAAACAAACTCCTTATTTGAGAGAAACTCTTCTTTGTTTTTACTAGGTGAGATAAATGCGTTTCTTGTTCAGACACATGGTAGAAATGATTCTTAGCAATCTTTTCCCCCCCTTTTTTTTTCTAAAAATAAGCTGTGACGCTCAAATCATCTGCCCCCAATTTACTCCTGTGTGACCCTAAGACCCTGATCTGTCAGATCTGTCCACATCTGTGCCCACCACTGAAGAATGTGGCAGATTCAACACAACATATGGCTGAAGCAGTGCATATGATATTCATGGGAAATGGAAGAAGCATCACCATTTCCTTCATCCCAATCACCTCCTTGAGCTGTTTGTGCCCTGCACTCACAGAGATTCCAGGGCTTCGCTCTGCCGTGAATTACACCCAGCAATTGAAATTTCAGTGCAACTGTTTGCAGATGCCTTTCTAGGGATTTCTTTAAGACATACTGGTGGCTGAGTTTTCCTAGCAAATAAATTAGCTTAGAAACAAGGCATGTTTTCAAGCCATGACACTATTCCGAGGATGTGGCAAGACCCTTCTGGTTAGGGAATTAATTTTGCATGCTATGAGGTTTAACTTATTTCCCTTTAAATTCTCACTTTCTCTTCACTTCTTTGGGTGAGGGGTGGGAAATCCTAGAGACTCAGGCTTTTGCAAAGCTATAGTTCAAGCCAGGATTGAAAAATAACTTAGTGTTGCGTGTTTCAAGCCCAGGGGCTCCTGACCCTCAACACCAGCTGTGATTTTCAGAGTTTGGCATCACAAAAATGTCAACAGACTTTGAAACTTGTTGGGGCTGCTCTGCTCCCCAGAGTTACCCTCATTAGGGTATCTGAGCACAGCATAAGCTGTGTCAGCCTTAGGCCAGCACTGTTTGGGGTGAGCTCTATGGCAGGGCAGTGCATTGTCACACCTTCCCACCAACTGCTGAGCCAGGTAATTGCTGCAGGGTCTGAGCCCACCTCAGACACAAGCCAGATCACAGCCCCAGCCTCTGTACAAAGAGCCAAGGGCAACTCATTTTGGCTCTTGCTCCTCTCCTTTGAAGCACACCCACACTGCTGTTTATTGTCATTCCATTGACACATGGTAGTCTGTTAAAATGCAGGAATTCAAATGTGATTTTAAACTTGGGGTGCAAGGAAGCTGTTTGCCAGTTTCCCAAGAAGAGCTGTCATAGTGTAGTATAACTGTATCCACACTAAGGATTGGCACAAGTGGAAAGGTGTTGGTAGAAAACCCCTTCACCTCCAATGGAAATCAGTTTATGCTACAGAAGTTGTGTAGCCTAAACTCTACAAGAAATGGTCATGAGTCATCAACTCTATAATCCCAGGACAGAGAATTGTTTTGCACTTTTCTTAGGTAAGTTTGGTGTGATTCATGGTTCTCATTTATTTTCCCAGTGGGAAAAAAGCCTTGTATAGTTATAACAAATGCCTTAAAATAGAAAAGCATGACCTGACAATTTATTTTTTCAGTTTGGTTTTTTTTTTCTTTTAGTAAATGAACAGAAAGATAGTGCTGCCAGGAGAAGTGGAATGAAATAATGTCAAATAATTTTGCAGTTCTGCAGGCAGCCTCTTACTCAGGAAGAATGATAATTGCTGCTTAATTGTTCACAAAACAAATGTTTTTGTGGATTTTTAGGTGGGAGGGAGTCTGAGAGTGTTACTCTTTCAGTCTCTCGTGAAATGGGAAGAGCTCCTGGGGACACTTGTGTCCTGTGAGACCCATGACTGTGTTTAGTGTTGGAGTGTGCAAACTGATGTTTTTTGACAGATAAAAGCAGACTCAGCCTGTGAGGTGGATGATTTGCACAATTGAAGTCTGGATGTAGGTCTGGCTCTGGATGTTTTGTGTGGCTGATACCAATCCTGAGCAGAGAAATCTGGATGTCTGCTCCCAAGCAGGGCATCTCCACCCACGAGTGGGAGTTGTAGATCATGTGCAGTTCCCAAGGCTAGTCCCCTCCCAGGAGGGCCCTGGATGGATGTTTTAAGGAGGGCTCAGATGCACCTCCCTGCTTCTCTTTTCCTCAGATGAGATGGGCCCCTGGGCACAGGCTTACAGTGCCCCAGTCCTTGCTGCTTTGTTTGTACACTGCTCTTGGGGCAGAGATAATGGGACTGATGCAAAGCCAGCTCCAAAGCAATCACAAGTCTTTCCTTTGTCTTCAGTGGGGTTTGGATCAGGCCCAAAGCTCATAAGCAGTTTTCCACCAAGAGTTCCCGGCACTTATGTCAGTCACTGGCAACAAGGGAAGGGATAAATCCAGCATCGGCTGCTTCAGATGCCAGGCACATTCTCTGTGTGTGTGTGTGTCACAGGGGTGGATATAAGCTCACACAGCCTGCCTGGGCTCCTGCTGAACTGCATGACAGCTTGCAAAGGGCAGGCAGTTACAGGGCTGCTTCCAGGACCGACCTCGAAAGATTTCAGTCTGAAAAGAGCTGGGATGTTCTGTGCAGTGCCCAAGAAAACCTTTTTCAGGAGCAGCTGCCTGGGCACGGGGAAGGAGCTAGGATGGCTGCCTGGTCAGGCTGGCACAGAGCGGTGAGGATTTCCTCAGCATCCCACAAGGCAAGGCAGGGGGAAGGTAAGCATGGGAGAGATGCTTCTGCTCCCACAGGGCTCCCTGTGCTCCCCCAAACCTCTTTGTTTTCTCTCCAGAGCGTTGAAGCTGCTCTTGGCCTGAGGGCGGGTGGTCAGTGGGGGGCACATGAGCTTGCCACACCAGTGGGAGTCTCTCAACAGCCTCTGGTAGCCTTTGGATGCCACCCCGGGTGTGTTTTAGGACTGGGTGTTCATTTAACATGAACCTTAGCCAGCCCCAACTGTGTGCGGGAGGAAGAGCCATGGGGGGACATGAGGAGGGGGAGGGGGAGGTGTTTTTCTTAGGAAAAAGGCAAGCAGAAATAGACACCCCTTATCATTTTTTTTGGCAGGCGAGGGGAGTTTTGGGAGGGCTGGAGGTCAGAGGAGCTAGATCTTCGCCTGGGTCTCTAATTGTTTTTTTGGAAACCCAATTGTTTTAATCCCCTCCTTTCGGGGGGATAGGGGAGCCCTCCTGCCCCCTTCCTGTGCTGGGAGCAGGGCAGGAGCTCCTTTGTCACCTGCAAAGCTGTTTTCAGAGCAAGGTGCGGGCAGCTGGGATTTCCTGATGCAAAATGCAGCAGGAAAGCTGAGCTCTCCAGGCCAAGGAATTAATGACACTGTCAGGGGGGAATTTGAGTTTCCACATCACTAAGAAAAGGAACTGGATACCCGAGGCAATAGACCAAAGTCAAGCTATAAAGTAATTACATTTCTCCCTGCGTTTCATGTGTTTGTTTAATTTTAGTGTTTAAAGGGAAAGGTTTCCTGAAAGCACTGTGCCAGCAACTCTAAAAAATAATTGTGTGTCTTTCTTTAACATATATTCTGGCAGGAATGTTCTAGTTAATTTTTTGGCAGAGGCTTTTGCTTTATCATTAGTCTTTTGCCTATGGTTTTAAGTTAGACTTGAGGTTGATAAGATGGCAAAACCCACCATTTCTGGGTTGTCACCTCCATCTCTCACCCTTTACCTGTAGGATTCTGGGGCACTTTACTATCCTGTGCTGTGTTAATCCCAGCTCCTCCATACAGCTGGCAAGAGGAGTTTGCACAGCCATCTTTTGGCATTGCTACCTGCCTGGCTGGATTGAGGTGTGAAAAACTGCAGACCATTAAAATAAATCTTGTGAAGACACCAGGCCAGTGCTTTGCTCTGCACTCTGACCCCGTTTCTGAGTTGAGCCAGTGCTGCACCTGCAGCTGGCTCAGGATGCTGTGGGATGGTCCCTCCTGCAACCCCTCCCTGTGCCTGAAGCACAGTGCTGGGTGTGAAATGGGGGTATCCCTAATCCCACACAGGAGTCCCTTGAAACGAGGGAAAGGTTTTCTTTAAGACTTGCATATTTTTTGGTGTTCGTTTCTATGAATGACTTTTCAGTTTTAATAGTCTCTGAGGGGCTGTAGTGCCAGGAGAGCAATCACACTGCAGGACCTCATCTTGCCAAAGTGTCAGCTTTGTGAGGGCATTTTGCAGTGACACACCTTTCTGCCTTGCCCTGCTGAAGCAGACCTGGCTGTGGTTCATGTGCCACTTCTGGGAGTTCGTTTCTGTTAGGTATTTTATAAATCCTGTCCCTCTGCCTTTTGGCAGAGCTGCTCTTCACAGGGTCCTGACAACCACATACCTAGCCTGATGCTAGACTTGGAAACATCAGGTGAACCACCCCAAACTGCTATTTGGCACCTGTGAAATATGCATCAGCTCCTGGCAGAAGGAAGGGAATGTGTGCCTGGAGCACCCTACAGCTGGGGACAGAGCAGGTTGTCTCTCACCCTGTCATAATGAGAAGCATGTCATCCCCATAGCTTGCAAGGCGAGCATTTCCTACTCTCATATGCAAAACCACGCCTAAATCCCAACCCATGGAATTACACTGACATGCTGTGCATGTTAACACACCCTTCAGTGAACTGGGTAGCACAGAGGAAAGGTCAATAAATGGGGAAAATAAAAGGAATATGGTAGAACGTGCTCATATGTTCATGCAAGAGTCACTTGTTTCAGGATTTGATTTTTTTTTTAGATTAGAGGTATCTTTTATTTGATGCAACAGAGAAACAGGAGAGAGCATATTCAGGCATATAATGAAATGGAACCATTTCAAAAGCACGTGGCTGAGTGGAATGACGTGGAAAAGTGGCCCAGCTGTTCTTATACACTCACTGTTGATGTGTGTAAGCTGAGGATGTGAGCGAGTGTGCAGAGCCCTGTGCAGTGGGAGATCTAGCCAAGCCTTATTTACAGTAGCCTAATTTGTACTTCAGGGGAGAGTGAGCTTTTTTATTTCATGGTGAATTCAGTGTGAGTGGAAAGGTTCACCCCAGCACCTCTGAAGATGGAAATCCAGTACTCCTAGAGCTGCATGGTTAATTGGGGGTGTTTGGGGATATAAGGAAGCTGCTTAATTAATGCAATTGAAATAATTTGATAAGATTTAAAGCCAGTCACTTCTCACAGCTAAACCCACACACTAACAGCTATGTAGAACCTCTGTGCAGCTGAGAGATGTGTAAAGGTCCCATTCAAGAATGAGATGTGATCATCTAAAACAGGGAACAGAAGTGCTTTGTAATGCCAAGTTTGCTGTTATGCCTGCTTTTGTGTAGAATGCAGATCATCTTAAAGTGTTCTTGAGATAAGTGGGATAGACTGAACCAGAGTGTATTGCTAAAGGTATGTCTTTGTATTTCTGGAGTAGCTGCAGATTTAGATGTTAAAACTTATCCACAATGTGTTTGAGTATTCTGCACTGTGCTAGTTTTCCTCCACAAAGCTACTCAGTCTGTTCTGTTGGAAAGTCTGTGGTGTATTTGTTTTTCTGTGATTATCCAGTAGAAGTTGGCTCCACTGTCATTCCTAGTTTGATAAGGTTAGAGAAAAACAGTTTTCTGAAGCTGTTGAGAGGATGCAATAACATTTTGATGCCTGTCATATTTTAAGATTTGCAGTTCCTTTCAATCATGTGTTCATTTATGACTTGTGCATGCAGACACAAAGCAGGTGTCCTGTGCAGTAACAAACCTGTCTCCTTTGAGAAGTTTTGGCACTAGGACTGTACATGATAAAACACATGGGCTTTCCATGATAGGGGAGAACTAGGCAGAACTAGGAACAAAACTTGCTGCAGTCATCCTTTAGCAGCCCTGGCAGGGAAATTATGTAGTTTCCCCTTATTGGTATGATGTACCCAAAAAGAATTCTCCTTTTTTTCAATAAAGGCTTCCTCCTTTTTGTTTCCCCTTCCGCTTGGTCAATTATCACTGCTTGAAATTTAAGATAATTCCTGATCTCTTGTCTAGACAGTGGGTTTTAATTTTCTGATGTGTAAGGAGTTTTCTGGCCCTTCCTCATGCTGTTTTTCCTGCAGTCACAAGCTTTGTTGTAGTGGTAGGGGAGGTGCATTGATTTGCAGCCAAATTCTCTGAGGCTCTATCTGTGCTGGGTGATGCTGCAGAGAGCGTGGGGGTTATGTCAAACACATGCCCAAACCAGAGCAGCCAAGGTGGGACTATTTCAGAGAAGGCAGTGGCTGTTCCTCCCTCACAGGCAGGAGAGTCTTTGCACAAGCCTTGGTGATGGCACCAAGTTGTGATTCCCAAGAGCTAAGGGTTGGTCATCCCACATCCAGGCTGTGACAAAGAGCTCGGCTGTGGGCAGCCTCTCTGGAGAGTATAAAAACTGCCCTGATGGAGAGGTCCTGGACCCAGCTGCCAGCAATAGTCCTCCAGCATCCTCCAGCAATTGCACATGATGCAATTTGTGCTTAGATCTCAGTGTTTACTAGCTGCCGATAGAGCTGTCCTCTCCAAATGTGTCCTATCATATCCTGAACATATTTATCCTCCCAGCCCCACTGCATGCTTAAGAATGGGTACTGCCACTTTACAAAGTGTTTGTGATGCCCGTGACTTCAGCAGGAGCTTCTCCAATTGGGATTTCTTTTCTGAAAGCCTCAGCCTCTGAGGTGTGTAATGCAGTGGGCAAGTACAGATTTCAGCAACAGAAAGCTAGAAATTCTCTGCTCAAGGTTGCAAGGAACAGTAATCCTTCAGGGGTAAAACTTCCTAGATATTGTATAGTTAAAATCACATGAATATTTATGTTATACCCATGATTTTGTGGGGAAATGATTTCCAGCCAGAGGGTCTCTGGATAGCAGCTGTGTGAGAGTTTTGAGAGCAGACTTTGATTTACTGCTGCAGTTCACTGCACCTCATGCATACCATCAGCATAGTCAAAATTATGGCATTTTCTAATCTGACTATCTCTGCCCTCTCATTACATCTTCCTGCCATTCTTTTTAGCATGTCAGCTGTTTCACTGGGTGTTTGGTGTAGCAGTGAGACTCTTTGCTGTTTGAGTTCCTGGTCTGTTTGGTGGAGAGTTTGGGTACACTAGAAATGATAACAGGCACAAGCTGTTTTACATGAGAAATTAAAGCTGAAATTCAGAAGCCTTGAAACATGAGAATTAAGGCCTTCTCTGTGGCCTTCATCACCTTCCTTGTGCTTATGTTTTATCTATGCTTTTATTATATATCATTACCAGATTATCCTGGCTAATTTTTCTGCCTCATCCCAGTTCCCTGATGTCATATCAAGTATCCCTATAAGATCCATCTCTCCCCTCAGGTGTTTGTTCCTGGCTTCTCCCTGGTCCTTGCCCCATTTCTCCTGCTTTGCAGTTCTGTTGTTTTCCTCTTTGCTTGATTTGGGCAGTGAGGGACTTGGTGGGAGTCCAGGGCCTGAGATGACAGGGATGGCTTTCTAGCTCTCTCTTCTGGTGCCCGGAGCCACAGTCATGTCCAGCAGCCAGGAAGGGAATTATAGCAAGGAGAGTCCTGAGCAATCCCCAGAAGAAGCAAGCCCTAGAAGCCCCAAAATGGAGTGAGATCAAGGCAGACAGAATCTGTAGAGGTTTTTCTCCTAAAGGCTAATAAATCTTCAGTAGGGCGTATTCAAAGGCTTTTCACTTTGCCAGCTTTGGATGTGAAAGGCACATCCCTGTTCCCAGGGTGACACCAAATTTCCAGTCTCCTTTCCAGAAGATGGAGGCGTGAGAGTGACTCCAAAAAAATAATTGTTAGAATTTTTATACCAACTAAGCACTTTTCTCTAATCTTGTGTTGGAAAACTGCCAGGCCTCCCCCTCTCCCACCCTCCTTGTGAGTTCCTAGAAAACTTTGCTGGAGGCAGACACCTGGCAAAGGAGAATTTCAGCCCCAGAAGTTTTAATGTGGTGAAACAGGGGATTCTGATGGCACAGGGTATCTCAACTAGCACCCTCCTGGCATCCCAGTGCTGTGCTGCACCACATCTCCCACCAGCTCGAACTCAGGGCCTCATGCTGGAAAATTCATTCCTTGTCACTTTGAGCAGGGTAAATGGGAGATGTAAAAGCACTTTGCAGTGTTCAGGGAGTGTCAGGCATGAGTGCAAATGGGAAGACCACGGCAAGTGCTCCCTGCCTGTGCTTCAAGGTAACCCCTGCCAGCGTGCGCCGCCTCCTTGCAAATGCCATACAGCGTTTTTCACTCTCTGCTGGAGGAAAAAGCTGCCCTAAGAAAAGCAGAATGAGGGCTGATGTTTTGAAAGGTGTCCAAGAGTAACAAAACTCAACTCTCCAGGGCTGAGTTTTGCCTCTTGTGTTTCTCAACTAGGGTGGTTGAATGTGTTACAGACCTATCAGAAATTTTGCTACAAATGCACAAATATTAATCTACAGCCATTTCCTTTGCTTTCTTAAACATGAATGAGGATTTTTGTCTCTTTCTCCCTCCATAAATTGTTCATGGTCAGAGGGGGCATGTTCCGTGTCAAAGTCTTGACCGCCAGGATCAAACAAAAAACCCTTGTGAACTCAGAAGTGGAGACAAATAAATGACTATTACTTTTTTTTTTCCTTTTGCCTGGAGTTAAACCTTTTCTCTGTCAACAATATTGACTTTGTTCACTTGGAAGGAAACAGAGGGAGAGAGGGAGATTTCTCTAGATGCTGCACAGAAAAAAAACATTTTGGAAGGAGGAATGAAAAAAGACAGAGGTTACAGGAAATGGTAGACATTTTTTGTTGAATTAAACCATTAGGAGTGACCCAAAAACCAACGGGAAAGAAAGGAAACAACTGGATACATTTAGGTCACAAGAACCAGCCAAACGGGGAGCTGAAACCAATTATCATAAATGAATGTTTCTCTTTTATTCATGACCACCGTGTATGCTCCCATGATGCTCTTTGTCTTATTATAAAAACAGATGAAACTATTTCATTTTGTTCTTATACTTATTAGCTAATGCAACTTTTGGGCAATTTATCAAACACTAACACATGTTGTGATTAATAAGCTCAGAGAATTAATCACAGCTAAAGCCCCTTAAAAAACAGAGGATGTCGGGTCCCTCTTAAATATATGTTTGTGCAGGATTATGTAACTTAAGCAGTGACATCTAGTTTTGATGCATATTCATGCATTTTACACGCTGAAAGATCCCTGAAACCATATGTTGAGGCAAGCTATAATTACAGTAACTTCCATTTCTGTGGGACTTTGCCCAGCAGCATGGGCAGAGCAAGCCCTGCTTGCCCTAGCCATGGGTGCTGGGGGTTGTGCACAGAGCCCACCCCCTCCCTGCCATGGGGAGCAGCATTTGGGGTTTGGACTGTCGCTGCTGGGCTTCAAAGGGGAGATGTCACAGTTGCTGTGGACCACAGAAAAAAATCCATCTGCTCCTTTTTAGATTCTTTCCCAGAGGTCTTGCTGCCCCCTGAAATCCAGCTACCATTGGAGGGGGGAGGAAAATGCCACTAAACCTGGCCATAGCAGCTCTCAGCATCTTCCTCCCTCCCACTAACCCAGCACAGCCTCTAATGAGCCATAACTGGCTCTTAAGTGCCCCTAACCACTTCACTGAGGTTAGAATAAATTTCTAAATGGGGATGAGGAAAGGCAGAGGGAGCCAGCACACCCTGCAGCCTCACTGAGGGGCAGAGAAGCCGGTTCTGTGCCTTGAGATGCAGCTCCAGGGCTAGGGGAGCCTCCATGGGGGCAGCCAGGCAAAGAGCTTGAGCTTTACTTAAGGGTGGTCTGCTTGTTAGGGAGACAACCATCAGACATAGAGGGGACCAGGGGGAATATTTTCACTGGAGCATTCAGTGTTGTGGAAGCAGATGTTTGGGAAGTTTGGGTGTCTGTTGCCATAGGCAGATCGAAGTGTCTCCAGTGAGGAGGGATGTGGGGAAGTGGTCACCTGGGCACTGGCAGAGACTGAGTTGCTTATAAATGTCTCCCAACAGAAGCATTGGAAAGGCTTGCTTGTGGCCTGGCTGAGGGATACTGTTGGAAGAGTGACATGAAGCTTTTGAGAATATTCGTTCTTCACTGAAATATACACACATATACCTATTTTTGACTTTGCACCCCAGCTCCAGGCAAGACCAAATCTTAACATCCTTGAGCATCACAATGGATGGAAAGTCTATTGTTTGGTTGCTATAAAAATGAAGAAGTGCATCCCTGTTTCTAAGCTCCAAAGTACAGTAGTGCAGCTCCCTGAGGCTCCCCGTTAGCAGCCTGTTCTGCTCAGCGAGCTACTTGCTGTGTCAACATCCAGTTGACTTCAGCAGGAACAAAGTATTTGTTTAAGTGCTTTTATTGACTAGGGAGGGACTTCAGCACGTGTTTAAATGCTTTCTAGAACTAAGGCATAAATGCTTGATTCTCATAGCCCAACAAAATAATGGGGCTGGCCTTCAGTCAAGCATAAATTCTACACTGTGCTTCAGGAGTAGCTGAGTAAAATTCTATAGTATGTGTCAGACCAGATTTTCATAATGATCCTGAAATATCTGTATCTCTCTGTAGACTGCAATGAGATTTAGATCTCAGTCTTTAAAAAAAAAAAAAAAAGGGGAAAGGAAAGTGAAGTTATTATCCTCTGTGGTCAAGGCATCTGAATAAACTCTTATTCATTAATGGCTGCGAAATGGAACTTACACAAGTTTATGCAGTTAATTTGTCAAGCATTCAACAAAATATGCAAAAGGATGCTGCCAGGCCTGCTTGTGTGGAACTACTCTGGCATTTAAAAAGAAAGAAACATCCCTAGACAACACCTGCTGGCATTTTCCACAAGAAAAAGATCTTTTTCTGTGCCTCTCACATGTCAGCAAATGAAATTTTTTTTTCTCCCAACTTAATCCCAGTGAAGTGTATTTTTTTTTCCCCTAAAATAGATGCATGCCACCAAAATGTTTTTGGTGTGTGTTAACAACATGTTGGCCCTATGGGCTACATTTCTTCTGGGGAAGATAGACGACCTTCTTTTACTTTTGAGTTTCCAACCGAGATCGCCAGCAAAAGAAAATTAAAAAGCAGGCTTTTCGTTTTCGTCTTTCGGCAACCCTGATGTGGTTGCCGAGGCATTGCTTAGAAACACAAACATTACAGCACATATGGAAGTCTACTGTCGAGTGGAACCGAGTCCTAAAGCAACATGTTAAGTCGGAAAAATTTATGTTCATGCTAAAGCGGCAGTGTGGTAATCGGTTTCAATGGAAGTAAAAGGAATGCATCAGAGATGAAAATGGCTCGCTCCCTTGGATGCAAGTGCAGGAATTCAGACCCATGGTCTGGGATGACTGTGTGAAGAGGAAGTTGCTTTTGTTAGTCAGGGCAAATCAGGCTTGTGGCAACTGTGCTTCTGCCTTGCACGTGCATCAGTCTGCATAGAAGCAGCTTTATTTTGGACAATTGATTAGTATTAAAAGACCTCTAAGTCCATCAAGTCGCATATGCCCATTTATACACTCTCAAAATACTCATTTTTTCCCTTTATTTGGATGTAAAGGAGGTAGTTTCAGGCTTGCTGAGGGCAATGGAGGCACAAGTCCAAATTCTTGCTTTGCCAAGTCAAGCCATTCAACTCTTTCCAGGGGCCTTATCAGGGTTGCTTCTTTAGGTACCTTTGAATTGGGGAAAAGGCAGACAGGAATGTCCGGGAAGGGATCATCCTGACTCTTTTAGGATGGTCTCAATAATCTCATGTCATGCCTTCTTCAATTGATTCAGAAGAGAGCCTGGAAAACTTGCTTAGACAAGCAATGATTCCTTAAAGCAAAATCACAGTAAATGCTTCCTCTCTGCAACCAATGGTTTGCACTCCTGTCCACAAAAAGCTCTTGGCATCTTGATTGCATGTCTGGTTCAATATCTGAATATCTTCAAAAAGCCCAAATCCCCCTAGTTTCTCGTAATTATGTGCCACTGTTTCTAGTTCGTGAACTTGGACCTCCTTACCTAATGAGAACAGTGTAATGCTAAATAATGACGGCTGTGAATTTTTCAGATATTGGGAAGAGTCGTGGTTTAAAAATATTTCTGAGACAGAGCTTCTAATACTATCAGGAATAAAAAAAGGAGGACAATGTTTATTGCTGCCGAGTTGTGTGCTTGCAGTCTCAGCATTTTCTAGTCAATGGGCTAAAGCATTTTTGCAGATATAATTGCCTTGAAAATTAGCGTTTGCCTTTCTCCATTCCCAGGGAAGCTGCCTGCCTAGATGCTCCTGCATTTTGGAGTCTAGAGGTGGATCAAGCATGGTGGTGGTGGTCAAACATGGTTTTGAGGGTGAAAGGTGTTGGGAAAAGGCAGCTGCCCTGGACCTGGTCCCATCCTTGAAGCGCCATCATCACCACTGCAGTACCACAGGCCAGATAAAGTGCTGATCTCCAGCTGCTTCTTTTCCCCATGGATATCAAACCCCTGGCCTCAGCAGAGCTAAAAACTTGTGCTTTCTGGGGTAGACATGGAGGTAGCCCAAGGCTGGGCTAAGCCCAACTCAGAGGAGCTGCTGGGGCAAAGGCACCAAGTGTCTTGCAGGAGAAGAAGGACCAGGATTTGAGGACCAGGTGTACAAATCCTTTGTATCCCAGTTTTATCATCTTGCCTGCTGAGGGAATAGCTTGCTTTTTAAGTTGCTTATTGTTTCAGGCCTACAGCTAATCCTCTAAGAAAGTAATTTCTGTTGCTCATGGCTAATACCTATCCTGCATTGAGAGCTATATCAGAGCAGAATTGCTGCTTAGTCACTGGCTGCTTTTCAGCCAAAGAAACATCATGGGTTCTGGATTATTGTGATGTTTTACTTTTTTTCCTCTCTCTCTTTTTCTTTTTTTTTTTTTTTTTTTTTTTGATTCAGATGAATATTTAGATGTCATTTTCAATGTTCAATTCCTGATTTTGCCCAGTTGAAAAAGCCACCTATTTATTTGAAAAATATTTTTGGAAGCATGAAGATAACCACGTTGTTCCCATGGTTAAAATATTTTATATAAAACTTGTTATTACCATAGATCAATGGGATATGTACAGAATATGTTACAATGGGGCCTGTGTTAAGGATTTGTCAAGATTTCCATTATAAACCACTATTTTCGAGGGTTTATAACTCAGTCATAAAAATTCATTCCAAGCTAAAACTTGGCAAACAAAATGTCAACCCAGGAGAGATTTTCTTTTACCAGATTTACTTTAATGCTTTAAACTGATTTGTCTATTTTAAAATTATACGAGTGCCCTGTTTTACAGACTTTCTGCGTATACAGGGTGCATGTGTGCTAATATAACACACATACCAAGGAAAAAACAACGTTAAAAGCACATTAGCGGAGCAAATCAGAACTCCAAAAAACCCACAAGGTTAAAAATGAGGTTGGATTTGCAGTTTGTGGAATCTTAAGCATTGGGATGCCAACTTTGAGCTAAATCTTCAACTGGTGGATTCAGCTGGTTGGGGCTGTTTTACACCAGCTGGGCTGCTGTCCTGTTATGATGCCACCCAACGTGTGACAGCTCTAGGCATCTGAAAAAGCTGGTGTTGAAAATTGGTGGAAATCATGGCACTAAGGTCAGGGGTGGCTAGAGAAGATTGAGGACCTCCTCAGGGCAGCTGGTGTGACAGGGAGCAGATGTTCAGCTGATCTCCCATCATGTGATTCTGGACCTGGCTGCCCTTGATGGGCACAGGGAAGAGGTGGGTGTGGCAATGAGGTGCCAAAATCAGAGGATTAAAGCAAAGCTCTCTGTCTCTTCCCTGTGGTTAAGGAGCCAGAATCTAGCATCACCATGTAGTAGGTGGCCTCAGCTATTCATCACTCTTAGACACAAATGTCATTGTCAACACCTACTTTTGTCCTAGGTGCCAAGGTACCTGGTCCAAGGATTCCTTTCCCAGTGCTGTCTTTGGCTGTGATAGATGAAGTGTGGCTCATCCTGCTCACAGCCCAAAGTGCAGAGGAGGACATGCAGCTGGGCTTGCAAAAACCCAACCTGAGCCCCTGAGGTTGGACAGGCAGCAGAGAAGCACAAAAGCCTCCAACAGATGTTGGAGAGGAGTTCTAAGGCCTGAGGGAGCTGATTTCTGTCCTTAGACCACAGCAGGAGTCTCAGGTAACCCTGCTCCCAGCTCCCTCAGCTGCCTGCCCAAAACCTTGAGGTGAATCCGAGCCTTGGTTCTTTGCAGGACTGAGCTTTAGACACACACAGGGTCAGACCAGCTATTCCCTTTCTGGAAGGAGATGTACAAGACTTGAGTTTGGCATCCTTCCCTGGTGCACTGGCTCGCTTTCTCCTGAAATCTTGGGCTGTGAACTCTTTTTTGCTGATAAGGCCGGGGTGTTTGTCATCTCCAAGTATCAGTAGGCTGTGTTACACTCTGCTCCAGCAACCCCCTCCTGGGATCTTTTGTGGAGCTTGCTGTTGAGTCCCTCTTGCTCATGGCTTTTGTTAATTGAGGGCGGAAGTAGGTTCCCCTCTCTGCCATAAATCCAGCACGCACACACACGCACTTGTAAGATATTTAGAAAAGCTCTACTCTAAGTATCTCAAATGTGTGTGTGGGGGGGTGGGGAGTAAAGAAAAGCAATAAAGAGCCTACATTTTACCACATGTGCGAGCAAAGGGCTGTGGTTAACTCCTTTCAGATAGGTTTCAACCAGGGCCCCTTTGTAACAGCCCCCAGAAGACTACTGAAAATTCGGCATCCATAGTTTTAAATAGGTTAATTTAAAAAATAAATTGTATTAGACACTTTTCCTCCCCCCACCTCTGCAAAGCAAATACACGAGTGGCACAAATAGGGAAAACTGCAGCTGGTTGTGGCTCACACAGGGTAGTCCCCAGACATGCTGGGGACGTTGGCTGTGGACAGGAGGGAAGAGCACCATGAGTGCCTCTACCTGGCAGTCTTTCTGTGCTGGGAGAAATGGATGGTAATTTTGTGGTCAACGCTCTGGAGGGGTGATTTTGAATAGGTTGGTGAGCATTTCTTGATGTATATGGGAGAAAGAAGGCCTTGACCTAAATAAGAGAGGGGAGTACTACAATTTTTCCTCGCTGCCCTGCCTCACCTTCCCTTCACTTAGGAGTGGTGATGAGCTGTTGCTTTTTCTGCTACTTGTATTGCTGCTGATTATGGGGTCCTCTGCGTGTCCTGATGTGCCTGTGCTGCCTCCAGCCCTACTTATCCCACAGTGTGCCCACAGCCAGCTGTGACACAGTGACACACAGTGACACACAACACTGTGGTGGCTGAGCACACAGGAGATTGAAGGACATTAATAAGAATCAGATTGAGAATAAAGTGAGTTGAAAACTGGGCTTTGATTTTCCAAAGTGCTTTTTGGATGAAAAATGCTTCTCTCTCTGTTGTTTTTTTTTTTTT
>VXAX01004703.1:562163-628867 GCA_013399835.1 Leptocoma aspasia
TTTTTTTTTTTTTTTTTTCTGGATGTTGTTTTGCACAAAGGATGACATTATTTGCATTGGCACCTTTTCCAGATCAGCTCCCAAAACGCTTCCAATCTAGGATTGCTGATTTTTCACTTGTCAGGAAAACAAAACAAACCAGAGTAGAAATGATGGGTTTGGCTTTTGCTTTGTGTGTTGTGAAAAACAAATAAACAAAACAAATATTTTTCCAAGTTTTTAATGGAAAATCAAATTCCCATGCTTACCAGAGTTGCTAATTAAGTGAGCCAGAAGAAGGACACTATACACCCAGGGACATGCTGCATTTTCTCATAGCTGGTCAAACTATGAGTATAAAAAACATACCTCAAACATGTCTCTGCATCATTTTATTCACCATTGATGCTAGAAATTAAACTATTGGATCAGTGACACAAGATCCCACTTTTCAACTGAACTCTAAGTCAGAAATAAAACAGCTTCTCAGAGAACAATATAGCCACAGTGGAGGGAGCCGGGTCACCTTTTGGTGAATTTAAATGAGTTCTTAATGAAAAGGGGAATACATTTTTCACACATTCCTCTGCATTAAAGAGGGGTCAGAGTCTAGCATCAAGGTGAGCCTAAACTCAGGAAAGACACAAATGGAATTCCTGAGCTGCCGACAGAAATGTCTCTCCAGTCTGCCAGGAGCCAAAATGCTACTGCTGGAAAAACAGCAGGCAGGGTGGAAATCTGGGTCCAATGAAGGAGCAGCCAGGGAAGCTGTGGAGTGGGGTCACAGAGTGGGGAAGATAAACAGCATCCCCCCACCACAGAGGTCAAGCTTATTACAGAGATGAGGCTGGTGGTGGGTGTGAATAGGTTCAGCCAGATGGCAGGGACCAGCAATTCTGTCCCCCCTTAATGAAACTTTGCAGCATCCAGTCCTTATTGTAAAGATGTGATGCATTTGAACACTGGCTGTCAGGATTTATTAAAAATGTGTAACCTCAGGCAAGTTACCAAGTTCTCCATGTCTCAGTTTTGCTCTCTGTAAAATGGGCTGTTAGTCCAAGGGAAGTACTGTAAGGATTAGCAATGGAGGTGGGCAGGACAACTTTCTTTTCCCTGAGAGTTAATTTATATTTATCTGTCTGATGAAAACCTTAAATACCAATGCAATGGACTTTTTTTTTTTTTTAATATATGGGTCATCTCAAAAGCAGTAATCCTGTTGTTTGCATAGTGTTTTCCTGCTCTGTGGTGTTCCTCAAATATGCTGCCAGTCAGATTTGAGAATGATCTTGCAATAATGGATTTCACTCATGTGACTGCTACTTTACTCAGGTGGGAAAGTTGTGAGGACCACAGCCTCTTCCTGGGGCACACGTACAGGGGTCTGCTGGGCTGTCCTGGGATTTCTGACAGCACTGCAGTCACACCTGCAGTGCCCAGGTTCTCTGCTGTGGGAGTGGTGCCTTTGCTGGGTGTTCCTGGTGTGTCTGCTCCTCCCCAGGATTGAAGGAATGAATTGCAGTTCCATGAGTAGCCAGGAGCTGAATCACTGCTGTCAGGAGCTCCATGCAGACCTGGGCTGGATTGTGGCATGATGATGTCCCTTCTCAGCTGGACCTGGGGTAGCTCTGACCCTGCAGAGGGGACAGGGGGTGGCAGAGCTGCCGGCACAGTGGCATGGACAGCCAGCCCTCCTGGGCCTCCAGCAGGGAGTGGTGGTGGGTACAGAGTAGGGAGACATCTCCAGGAACAGGGTCTGGCTTTGCTTTGCATCTTGTTCCTAAATTAGACACGTAATTACTCGAGTCTTTCCAGCATTAATAAGGGACAGGCATCTCCAGAGGGCAATTCAGACCTGACTTGTGGGAAGCCCTCCTCAACAGGGGAAGGGGCCCAGTTAGGTTCCTAATTTAAGCTTCTTGGTCGAGAACTTCACATTTGGGGCAAAGACTCTCAGTCTTTGGGGATAAGTCTTTGGGATAAACATAAAAAACCATGTTAAATCCTGCAAATATTCCCTATTGCTGATAGTGCCCAGGAGAGTTATCTCCTCTGGGAATGGCAACCATCCTCCTTTCCTGCATCTTCTGGGGGGAAGTCGGGAGTCCATTGGAGATGGTTAGTGCTGAGCTGCCTTCCCTGTCTGAGCACCCGTTTCTTTTTCTATTATAACTTTATTTAAAAGGAGGGGCAGGGAGCAGTGGGGAGACAAGGAAAATATTTGTGTAAGAAAACTCCACTTTAAAAGACAGCTTAAAACTGGGATTAATAAGTCTGCTTTTATGGAAGCATTTCTACATGTTGTAAAACATTTTTAAAAACATTGTAAAAACTACAGAGTTTCACGTTAAATATGGCTGATTTTCTTTATAGAGCTGACCTGCTTCCCAGAGGTGATGTATACACACCATATGACACAGGGGTTGCTAGGGTAGGCAGTGTTTTTACATTGATTACTGTAGTAAATAATAATGTAAAACTGTGTATAAATAGGGAGTTCAATCCAGAGCTACCCCTGGGGTCTGCAGTTCTTTACACATGGCCCATTTTTCATCACTTCTGTGATTTTTTTTTTTTTCTGGAGGAAGAAGGAAAAGAGGAGGGAGTGTGCTGGGTTATATTTTTTCTTACTTTTTTTTCTTTTTTTTTCTTTTTTTTCTTTTTTTTGGTCTCAGAAGAATATCTCCTCTTGGGTCAGCTGTTGAGCAGATGCCAAAAATACTGGTCAATGCTATGGAGAATTCAGGAGTTCTAAAGAAAAACAGCAAGGAGCTGAGGTGGCCAAAGAGGAGTGGGCAGATGAAGTGCATGCTGTAGTTTAGAGACTGGGGAAGACATGAGAATATTATCCAGATATCCCACAGGAGCAGCAGCCAAGTGAATAACCTCTGCTCCCTGCCTGGGTAAAATATGGAGTGGTGGGTTTAGACTGCAAAAAGGTGGCTTCATATCCCGTGGAAAAACTTGATAACTGCATGGATGGAGAGGTGCTGGGAGCAGGTCTAATGGTGTCTGTCTGGCTGCTCAGGGATGACCCCCACTGCTGGGATGTACCCATTGCCACGAGCAGCTCTGGGCAGACAGATTTCAGCTCCCCTTTGATGGAGGCACAATTAATCACCCCTTAAACGCATGCTTTGATGACATTGCCCCTTAGACAGGGCTCGTCCCAGCTGGAGGAGAGTGGAGGGGAAACGAGGACCTTCCTGGCTGGTCTAATAGCCCTGGTGTCCCTGGTGAAATTATTGGCCGCCACTTAACGCAATTTGTTTCATTTTGCAATTATTCTTCAGGGGGATTTTATAAGCTCCTGTAATAAGTCACTTCTGCTGGGATCTGGAGAGGAAGTGACCTGCATTAGAGGCAGAGGCATTAGCCCAGCCTCCCCTCCACACTGCCTTGGGATCCCAGCACAGTGGTTTCCACAATCCTGTGCGTGTGTGTGTGGAAGTCTGTGTAGGTGTGCGAATGTGTGGATATATGTATGGTTCTATATGTGACTTTCTATGTCGAGATATGTGTGTGTGCTGCATATGGAAGCAGGGGTCCTCAGGTTTTAGGGCCTGAGAAGCACAAAAACCAGCTGAGCTCTCAGATGTTTCTGCTACAGAGAGATGTGCCAGTAGAAAACAGTTGCCTGCTGGTTTTCCTTGGCCAGGATTGGAGGTGCTAAAGCACAGGTGTTCATGCTCCCAAATCCATGGTCATGCCTGAGCTCCTGCTCTCCAGTCTATGTTTTTCCCTCAGGGTGAGCTGTGAGCTGGCTTTCCTGGTGGAGGCTTTCAGGTTATGGTGGTGGATCTGGGAGATGCTTCCATCAGCTGCTCTCCTGGGTTTTTCCCACATGGACAGAAACGTCAGGCTCAGGCAGCTTCCCACGGGTGTAAGGCAGGCACAGGCCACAAACAATGCGCCATTTCCACACGAGCAAAAGCCCCCACGTGTGCACACTCACCATAAACATGTCACCCTGTCCCATCCACACACAGTGAGCGCCCATGTAACCACACACGCAGAGTCGCACACACGCTCCTCTTCCAGATTCCAGCGGGGCTGCGAGTTTTAACTACCTAAATTAAAAACAGATTCTGTCCTCCAGTGGGGAGCTGCCAGGAACTCGTCTTTTCCCCCTCCCTGACTTTTCTCTCCCAAATGCATTGGGGAAAAAATACATGCAGTTCTCCAAAGGGGCAAATGGCTTCTCAGCATGCAGAGAGGTTGAGGGTGGTGGCGGGGGGACGCATGGAGGAGGAAAAGGGAATGCACAGAATTACTTTCTAGTGGTAGAAGAATAAACAGCTTAAGTTAATAAAGTTGAGGCTGAGGAGAACTATTTGGAGAGTGTGGAGGAAGTCAGGGATTAGTGAGAAAATAGGAGTGCAACAGCAGGAAATAGTGTGGCAGCGCAGTGGACCTGAAGGGAGAGCGGAGGATGGAGGTATGGAGAGACTTGGCCACCATGACAGGGATGAGAGTGGGAAACTGGAGGGCTGGCAGCTCTAAGTCACAGCCCTGCTGAAGACACGTCATCCTGTGCTCATCAAAATCAGCCTTGGGAGCCAAAACCTCTACCAAAAATGATGCAACCTATTTTTAGGAGCGGGTTTACTGATGGAGATACCTTCTTTGTTGTGAGGCACGTGTAGCAGAAATTGAAAGGAAAAAAAACCAAGAGGAGAAAGGGGAGCTCTGGGGTGAGGGGACAATGCCAGCCCTGTGGGAGGACACCAAGGCTCCCAGCCCTGCAGTCCCTGCCTGTCCCAAGCCCCCTCTGACAGTGCTGCTGTCCCAGCACGGGCAGCCCCTTTGAGTGACAGCCCCGGGCGCGAGGCGCGTTGCTGACTCGATGACTTTTTGCAACTGTTGGGGAAGCTTAGCAGATAAGCACACAACAGTTTTTATTATTCCAAGAGGCAGAAGACTTGCCTTAGTGAGCGGTAACAAATACGGACATTCACGACCAGGATTAGAACAAACTGCACTGGTGGGCAAGGGCCAAAGGCAGCACGGAGCTGCAGTGTAACCCAAAACCTCCACAGCTGTTTTCATTTTCCTCCCTTCAACACAGTCCCTGTGTGGTACTTCAGGGAGAATTATGAAAGTGGCGTGTAATTCAGAGAAGTAATGTCTTTCTTTTTTTTTTTTCCCTCCCTTCTCTCTTGCTCTCTTTTTCTTGGAGTAATGAAAATTGCTGTGGTAGATCGTTTTGGATTCAAGGGAAATATCAGACTCTATTTTCTGCAGCATCTCACTCATCCCTCAGCAGTCAAAACCATAAATTTAATGAAAAAAAAATTTAAAAGAAGGAGGTGAACAACTTAGAAGTGCTGGACATTGTGCAAATGAATGCAGTGACTTCAGGGACCTTGGTGGCCTGAGAGAGACTTGCTGCTTTCATTCCAGTACAAAGCCTGATCTGTACAAACCCCCACTCCAGAGAAGGGGATTCTTACTGCCGTGAAGCCCTGCTGGCTCCCACCAGCATTTTGATGGGAATTGTTTAAAAAGCCTGAGGCCACATCCTCTGCTGTATCCTGGTGATTCACACCAGCCTGGAGGATGCTCTACCTCTGAGAAAAAAGGTGATTTTCTTTCTGGAGGACAAATCCTCACCTGATCTAATGCTCTTTGCTCTGTTGGGCTTAGGCCAGCAGAGAATTTAGCCTTCTTGTTTTTAAACAGAAATGACCGCATTGTGGTTCCTCTGTTCTGTTGCTGGCACAGATTTCCAAGAGGTTCTGCATTTTCTTATTAAAATCTCTAATTCTTGCATGTAAAAAAATCTGAAAAAATTTCCTCCTTTCAGTCAACTAAAGTATTTTGTTTAAAGCATTTTGAGGCCTTTCCTTTCAATTTTGTAACTTAAAAAAAAAAAGAAAATTTAAACATATTTGTCAGAAAAAATAAGTATCTTAATTGTCTGAATATTTCAATCCAGCTTTATCAAAGACCTTACATGAAAAAAAAAAATTCGTCTTCCTTTGATGTTATTTTTTAAAAAACACTCCAACAAACCAAGCTAATATTGTAGCATTAAAAAAAAAAAAAAACAAACAACAAAACAAACCAACAAAACAAACCCTCAAAGCCCTCAGCTGCACTCCAGGAAATACTTCACCTCTAGTGAACATTAGGAAGAAGTGCTGAAAAGTTATATTTCTCGCCTGAAATTGTTGGGATTGTTCAAAAACCTTAGATAGCTGTTGCATCTTGTTATCAAATTCTGTTGGCCTTTCTTTTAATGGGTTTCACATGATTTTTATTCAACAAGAAAATAACTCACAGAGTGACTGGAAACACTTAACGTGTGTGCCCTGACACATCTGCACATACCATAATAGACACATGAATTTAATGCTCAGTTGATTCAATGCAGGGAGTGGAATTTAGTGTCAAGTCAATTAAAATATCCTGTTCCCACCCTCCCCAACCCCCTCCCTTTTTTTTTCTTTCCCCCCCTGAAGTATTTATCAGGGCTGCTGCATGGGAGGTATGTGGTGGGGAAGTTGTGGGAGTGCTGGGCTCGTGACGTGGTGTTTGTGCAGCACAGCAGTGAATGTCCCCGCTCTGCTGCGTGACCCGTGCTGGAGTCACCACAACCATGCCAATGCCGAGCTCTGCTGTGCCACGGAGGAGAGGGACAGGGATGGCAACAGGCTGCCCACATGCAGTGGTGCCCACGCTGTCCTGGCTGGGCAGTGAATTTGGCTGTGTGAGCGTGGCAGACACAAAACCCTGTTCTATTCTCGCTGCCCTGTGCGAGTCTGGAAGGCTGCTGGAGCTAAAGAAGCATTATAAAACAAACTGTTATGAGCAGCAGATAAATACAGCGTGAAAAAGATTAATGGTTAGGCAGCTGGGGTGTAGAAATATACTTTTCATCTTGCTTTCCATCTTGACATGAGTTGTTTTGGTTTTCCTAGAAGCTTATCCATAAGTCTGTTGTGTCCTGTCTGGGATTTCATACCTGCAATCCAAAGACTTCAGGATGAGGGCTTGTGTGTACCGTGCTGTCGATGGAGTGTGTGGCACTGTTGTGGCACTGAGCAGTGTGGGGAATATGCAGAATACACAAATCCTTTATTTGCCAGCGATAATGCCAGAGATGCTACAAAAGCAACATCATCTCTGCAGTGATTTTAGAATCAGTTTTGGTTTCATTTTGGAAGATCGGCAGAGCTGGATGCCTGGGCTGCTACAACGTCCTCTTTAAGTCAATGGGTTTTTCTCCACTGATGTGTGTGAATTTTGGGTACAGAAATTTATTATTGACATCTGCATCTTGTACATCAGAAAAAGTGTGGGGCAAAGCCTAAGTATATCTAAAGACAAATGTATTTGGATGCACACATAATATTTTTAACCAAGGGGATAAACAGTTGTCCTGTTTTCTATTGTTTTAGTATTTCTTCCGGTGTAGACAACCTTTGCAGAACAAAGCTGTCTTTGTAAAACTAAGTCCTTCAGCATGTGAATGCTTACACATGTCCTTCACTGTTTAACTGGAGGCAGAAGGAGCTTAAACCTTGGAGATAAAGCTTGTATGTGAGTCTTTGTAGAACTGGAAGTGATCCTGCACTGTGCCAGTGCAGTGATCCCAGCACACCATACCGTGTCTGGTTCACGTTTGGGGCCAGTCCTGATGTATAATTCATACACAACATTTTATTAACTGGCAAATTTCCCCCTGAACCCGCCCCCGCAAATTCTCCAGACTGTAAGGAAGGAATTTGTTGTGCGGTGGCCTCTTCCTCCTCTCGTTGCCCATTTTTTTATGACTGAGGAAACCCTTTTATTGTATGCGAAATAAAAGCTTGATGTGGTCTGCCATTTTCTAATTTACCGTGGTATTAAATACAAAATGTATCCGCTTACAGAAGGTGGTTCACGGCTTGTGGTCTGGGGTTGATCCAGTGCTTCTTGTGACTGGTTGTAGGGGGACAGGGAGAAGGTAAAACCTTCTCCAAGGTCTGAGCAGAGATCAGTGGGGTGAAGGCACGACAGCCTCATCCCTTCTTGCAGATTTTATCACCCCTATAATTTTTCTTGTGGTGTGCAATGACTGCCTTGCAGTGCTGTAGAATTACTGTCATTCCCCTGGGCTGGGGGTGACAAAGAAACCCCGAGTACCAGCATAATGAAACCAGCAGGTCAAATTCTGCTTTTCCAGTGGAGTAAAGTGCAAAAACCCAGATCAGCTGCAGCGGTGGGTGGTAAGAAGATGCTGTGGGTGACTGCACAGAGACAGCACAACCAGCCTCTGGTAAATGATGAATCTGTGGTTCCTCAGAGGGAGGAAGGCTGTGAGTGGCCAGGGTGCTCGTGTGGGGGTTGGGAAGGCACAGGCTCATTTTGAGGCAGTTTGGTTGTGCTCCCTCATCTTGGTTTTGCATTTGCTAAATGTTGTGGGCTTGTGGTACAGTGCTAACAAAAATCGGATGAAGAGGTCTGGACAGCCTGGGTGCTGATGGCTCTGTCTCCATAAAGTGCTATAAATAATATTTGGGGCTTTGAATACAAAGATCTCTGACTCCAGAAGGCAGAATAAAAGACATGAAAGCATCTGAAATACAAAATATTAGGGCTTTTGCTTTTGAACAATCTTGCTTTATACTGCTCCATTGTCATGAAACCCCTTTCTGATCGTGGTTAGACAATGTAAGAGAAGGCAAAACTGCCTTTTCTGGGAAAGGGAAGTTTTAATGAAGACAGATTGGGGCTCTTTCTGCTACTGTTATTGCTGGATTCCAATTTTCTTTCTGGAAGGAGAAAGCAAAACCTAGTCCCAAAGAAAAGCACATATGAAAAGGAAAGAGAAAAGAAGAGCAATGCCAGAAAGCAGCTTCTGAAGCTGAGTCATGGCAAGATCTCCATGCAGGAGAGGGGGCAGCTCCCTGCCTTGGCAGCACCAGGCAAGCTCCACCATGGACAAGCTACTAAAGGCATTTCTTTTTGTTGCCTTTTTGGTTGCAGGCTCACAGAAACACAGCTACATAAATAAATAGAAATAGTAATGTAATCTTGGCTGACTGGATTAGATATATGTATGTATATATATTAATATATAGCAAGCTGGAGAGAGAAGGATTAAATTATAGAAGGAATAGAAGACATGGGAGAGAAAACAAGATCAGGAATGGGAATCAGGGCAGCACATAGCACGTGCCCAGAGCTGATGGAGAAAGAAATATCATCTGCTCCTTTCCAGGGTGGGTCTGGTCAGCTCTCAGGATGTGGGTGCTGCAGCAGTGGGATCTGAGGAGAAGACTTCAGGAAGCTGTAGCACTTACTCAGGAGAGACTGGGGTATTGTCTTCAACCCTCTCTGGAGTGATGGCTTTTGCAAGGGGAAGAATGAACAAATCAGATTATTCACATTTTTTGTCATATAATCCTGATTACATTTATTTTTATCCAGCTCTGAAAATGGTTATTTATTACAGGATCAGAGACTCAGACTCTGAAGCTTACACTGACGTAATTACTCTGTGTGACTAGTCCACAGCCATAATTTTCATTAAGTTCTTATATATATATAATCTTTAAAGTTGATATTCTGGCAAGGCTATTAGTAATTAAGTATCAAAAGAAAGAACTCAAGTGTCTTGTCTGGTTGATATAATATGTTTAGCACTAAACTATTGCTTTGTTAGTTAAAAATGTGTTTCAGGCAGCACAGGCAGTCTCTACTCTCTGCCCATTGAAAGTGCTCCAAAACTTTCACCAAGACATTGAGATACATAGTGAGTGCTGAGACCATCTTCTCTTTGCTGAAACTCTTTGAAGCAACAATCAGGTAAAGAAGATCAAGAGTTGATGGGAAATAATTAGAAGCTGTTATCTGGACCCATGGATGCTCTGCTGTTTGTGTCATTTCACTTTGGAAGGTTAGACTCACCAAAATAATTGCAAGCCAATCTCAGGGGCAATTATTGTAACAAAGATTCAGGCCTGTAATTTTCTTCATGAAGGGAAAGCTAAAAACACCATTTTGACTTTTTGCTGGTAACAGCATTTAATGGCACACAGACAGTTTTTGAGGCAGTTCCTCCCTCCCTCTCCAGTCTTTCCCCACTCGGTCTCACCGACCATGAGGTCTCCTGGACTTATCCTCAGTTGGTTTGCATCCACAGCAGGAGCCAGCTGAAATCCATTATTGTTCTGGTCATGGGCATAAGTGTGGCTTGCCTTGCTCACCTAGGGTGAGATGCTCACCTAGACAAAGGTTTAAATGTCTATAATTCATATTCTCTGTTCATGCTACTGGAGTTTAGTCCCCCCACAGCTTGGGCTTCCTCATGTGGGAGGAGGTGCTGGTGCTGCCAGTGCCCACCAGCTCATGGACCAGCCCATCCCAGGCTGTGAAATGGGATCACGGGTCCCTCTGTTCAGCAGTGGCTGCTGGAGACTGGGTGAGACAGAGGGTTTGAGGTGCCTTTGTGCCCCCTCCTTGAGCCCCCAGCCATCCCATCCTGAGTGGCTTCCTTGGGGACAGCCCTTGTTTGGGCACAGCTTGTCCCCTGGAGGTGCTGTGGGTGAGCTCAGGTCATGGAAACAACTGCTCCATCCATGTAACTATTGTTGTACCCCGTTATCCACATCACAGGGAAAGTTTTCAAAGCTGAACATACCCAGCGCATGTGCAGGAGCTGTTTCTAAAACATAAATAGTGTGGCCATTAACTGAGGCTTTTCCTTTCTTTTGTTGTTGTTGCTTAAAGACAGTTCATATTATGTACTCAATGTTTTTCGAATTAAACCATTATTTATCCAGAGGTAGCCAAAAATGTAGCCAAAAAACCACCTCTGATTATTTTTGACCTCTCTAAGGCTAATAATCTGCTAAAACGTCTTTAAACCATCTTAAAGAAAACAGAAACACCACTGCTGACAACTCACATACCTACTTTTTAATGCTATGTTATTTTAAATGGCTGCGTTTATAAACCTCTAAAGACTGAGGTTTGTAATAGAAATGCTGACAGATCCTTAACACTCCATCCCATAATAACAAAGTTTTGAGAAAGAATGGGAATGTGGACACCACTGTCCCTGTTATGGAGCTGGGAATTTATTCCCCTTTTATTGATTTAGCTCATGTAGCCAGAAAACTGTTTTTTCCTGTGGATTCAGGGTGAGGACGGAATTGAGATGGCAGCACCCAGATGTTGTTATGGGGTGGCTGAGAATCTCTGCTCCCATGGACTGGGCCCACCAGAATTTTTCCTTCTACATTCCTATTGCAAAAAAACCCTCACAGAAATAAGTCTCAGTGACAGGGGTTGGTTTGAGGGGCTCTGCGCAAAAGGGACCACATTCCCAGGTGGTGCACATCAACCTCCCCAGTCCTCTGCCTGTAGCCTGGCACAGGGAATTTAGGGAAAGGTATTAATTACACAAGACTGCAGCATTTCTCAGGAATGGGTGCTTTTCAGAGTCACTGCCCACATAAGAAGCTCTTTACATGCATCCAGGTGGATATCTTTATCCTGCTCCCTGGCCTGTAAAACTCACTGAAAGGGAAGAAAAGCTAAATGAGATTTACATCCTCACAAAGCAATGTGATAATTTGTGCTGTGCAGTGGAGAGGGGATGCTACCCTATCATCATTAAATTAAGATGCACAGACCAGATGTGAAATCTTGATAAGGAGCTTTACAGGGCAACGTGGCTCAGCTTGTGGTTGGCTTTACCAGCAGAGCAAGGAGAGCTGCAGGCAGCACAAAATGCCTCCATGTCCTCAAGTCATTATCTGGCTCTGATCATGGGCTTATTTGGTCTCTGCACCCCGTGATCTCACCCTTGCTCACCCAGGTCTCCCCTAAAGAGCCCCCATGTGCTGTGGAAAGTCCAGACTGCCTAGAAACACAGATGGTGTGGTTTTGTCCATCCCACCGCTGTCAGGCTCTGTTTACAAGGGCGTTCCTTGGGAAAGAGAGCTTCTTGAACATTATTTTTCTTTCATTTTATTTTTACGTCTGGCCATCTGGTTCTGTCCCTTTCCTCTGCTTAACTGATGGATGTACACTGAATTTTCGTTGGCTTTATTGTTGGACTTTCAGTGTGATAAAAAATAAAGGCAGTGGCTCAGGGAATGCAGGTAGGTATCTGCACCTTGTCCAGGCTCCCTGGATATTTCCACTGATGTCTGGGCTTTGATGAGCAGTGTGTGGCATAAACCAGGACAGACCAAGTGAAACTGGGGGGTTTTGTGCTTTTGAAGATCACAGCCTCAGCTTTCTCCCTGTGTTTTCCCATGAAAAGTGAAGCAGCCCCAAAAGTTACAAATGAGTCCTTCGGTTTGTTTGTTTCAGGCTTTACAATGAAGGGAGTGGCAAAACATAATGAATTAATTGACCCCCTGAAAAATGAGGGAGAAAAGAGCCACAGGAAGAGTTCATTCAATATTAACTTGAGTAATTCTCCTACCTGCCAGCAAATCACAGCCCCCTCAGACCTTCCTATGGAAACCACAACATTAGGCCAAACCAGGAGCACGTCTGTACATCACCAGTGTTTAAATGCAAGTTTTTCCTTTACCATAAGCCTTTAAGAACCAAAGAGCAGGGGGTGCTTTTAGCTTGTTTTCCTGTAAACAGTGTTAGCATCTCTGTTGCTGGTGTGGGATGCCAAGCTATAATATTAAGGGTCTTGTTTATAATTTTGCAAAGATTTCAGCAGCAGGGTTGTGTTTTTGCCTATGTCTTTGGCTTGGCTTGCCACAGTCAAACAGCTGGGATCACTGTATGTGTGTGTGGTCAAATTTACTGTGAACCGATTAGGATATTAAACAAAATGAAATAAACATGTAAATCTCAAAAACCATCTTGGAGTTGAGGTTTACTTCTATGGAAAGAATACAGATGGAAAAAGTAACATAAAATTAAAGACATTCCTAATGGCAGGCTTTTTTTTTTTTTCCTGTTGCCACTATTTTATTTTCAAGGAAAATAAATAGAAGGAAAATAATTTCAAGGAAAATAAATAGAAATTACACTTTTTATAGAAAAGGTCTCGTGTCTCTAAGGAAAATGTTGCGGAGTAGAAAAGCTTATTTTAAATAATTATAATGCTGTATGTATTTGTGTACTCTTCCATGTGGCTGAATATATTTAGGCAGGAAAAGAAAGAGAAGGAAGTTTTATTATTTGGTTTTTTTAATCTTTTTGTTACCAAAAGTCATCAGCTACAGTCTTGGCTGGCCAAAAGTGATTTCAGCAGACTAACAGGGATCTGATATGATCTAATCTAATCGATCTATGGATGAGAAAAGCTTTTCTTTTCATGCCAGTTTGTTTGCTTAGCAAAAATGTGACTCCAAGAATGGCAGAGACCACCAGGAATAAAGGAAATATCCTTGAAAAGTCAAATCCATGGGTTTTTTTTTTCTTTTTTTGGGTGGCCTGTTAATGATTCAGGTTTAATGAAGGGATTGGATTTTTAGTAGGACAGCTTAATCAGAATATTAATTATTTGTGGCTCCTGCTGTTCCATAGAGGACAGATCTTCTTCCTGGAAAAAATTTCAAACTCAGTGTCTGGCTTTATTCTGTTTCTGAAAAAGAAGTTCTCAGCTTTCAAATTTACCACTAAGGGAGGTTTCTAAATCCCTTTTGATCTTAGTTGTAATTTTTTAGCTCAAGCTTATTTTTGAAAAAGGGAATTAAAATGTGGGGGTTTTAAATTTTTGTTTTTAGTTTATTTGGTGTTGGGCGTGTTATCTAATGAGTAAATATTTTTTGAAAGGACAAATAGAGTTTCTCCCAAAAGAAAAATCAAAGTGTTTTATTAAAAATTGCTGACAAAAGTTTTTTAATTTTCTCACAACTTTTTCTGTTTTGGTTTCTCCAAAATAGAATTCCTGCCAGTTTGGAAGCAGAGAGGTACTCTCCTCCTTTCAGTTCCTATATCCATGGATTAAAATTTCTGGAAATTGATAAAGATCAAAACTTTTTCCTTCGGTAGAATCTTTTTCTCTGCTGTGCACCTCAGGGATCTCAAAATTCTTCCAAGATTTGGCTTTTCAAAGCAAGCCAGTTCTTTCTCTTCTACCTTGACAGTTTTCTGGGGTGTAGATTTTCCCAGAATTATTTTTTTTTTTGGACAAATTTCTGCCTCAGTTCTTCTCCCTCCTTTTTCTTCCAGATCTTGTACTTGCATCAGTGTTGTATTTTTTGTGAAGTAAGTTTCTTGGGGTTTTTTTTTGGCCTAGAAATATCAGTGATGGGCTCAGAAGACAATTTTGGATCTAGTCCACTGATTTTTTCTTTTCACCTTCATGGAAAGCCCTCCTTTACTTGTTGCCACCCAATAAAAAAATGGACACCTTTAGTAATATGAAGGTATGGTGGAATTGAGGAAAGACTAAACTTTTTCCCATATATGGAATAAAACATTAAAACTTCCTAGAGTATTTTCTTTTATGGAAAAAAAAAAGATTAAATTTCTTCATTTTAAACCCATTTTTAATGTTGGATCACAACATGCCTCTAAGAGAAGTGCAGAAAATAGATATTAAATTTCATCTTACTGGATATGGGCTTGTTTATATGAGTTATATTCCACAAATCCTTTGAAGGGGCATCTACAAAACTCCAGCTTCTACTCTGGCTCCTTTATGTTCTTGCTGTGTTCTATCTGTGTTCTATCAGATATTTGTCAGAATCTTATATGGATTCTGACAAATATGTGCTACTAAATAAGTTGCCCTGGATTTTCTGATGCATGAAAATATGCAGCCTAAACTTTTATCACAATTTTGATACAGATTTTTAAGACAAACAGTTTTTAAAAAAAGGCAGAAGATAAAATTTCTCTTGCTATTTTGGTCTGATGGAAAATAGCCTGGTGTTTCAAATATGTGTGTGAATTCTCTTTGAGTTATCTTGGGCCTCATACCCAGCCTTTGGTGGTTCTTTTGCCTTTCTCATTTTCTTTAAAAAAATATTTTAACACCTGACATTTCTGTTGCTTAGCCACTGAGACAGAGGTAACTTTGGAACTTTTCGGTATGCCAGACAGAGGGAATTCCTTAAATTTCTTCAGTCTTCAAGTCATTTCATCACTACTGTCTGCCCATCACAAAAAGATTTGAGGTCACAGCTGTAGCAGTCAGAGTCCAGGAAAAGGAAAGAAGTGAAAGCCTGAATACTGGGCTTGAAGCACACCAATGTCTTAATAGGTCTGAATCCCATTTTCCCTCTGGTATTGATCCAGCCTCATTTCCGTAATGTCTCTTTCACCCCTGCTTTTTCAAGAGGAATATTTTGAATATGAGTGTTTACATGTGTAACACTTGTAAGTGAAAAAATCAAACTGCCATAATAGAAAGAAAAGACAACATCTTTTTTTTCTGGAGAAAATTAGCTCCCCCTTTCTTCAGCCTTGTCTATGAATTTTGTGATCTTGTGACAATTTGGGAGTTATTTAAAATGGTCTCATTCAGTTATTTTGCTTTGTTTTCTTTCCTTTTTTTTTTTTTTTTCTCCTAATGCCTGTGCTGCTTTGTTCTCTGAGAACCAATTGCACTGCAGTGACTTTTCAGGAAAAATCAAACGCAGGCTTTAATGGGAAAAAATGATAAAACATATTTTAACAACTGAGGGGATCCCTTGGGGAACCTGATCTCCTGAAATTTCTGGGTTAAACTGCTCTGGATACACTTGTATAAGTACCCATCCATCTCTCCAAGGAGCTGCATCCCCAGGGGAATTCTCAAGGAGTGTAGCATGTCCTCTGCAAGCCATTTTTGCCAGGACCTGAAGCTCATTGGTGCTGGTTTGGGATTTTGTTACAAACTCCAATGCAGGTGCACAGGTCAGCAGATGCTGACAAACAGATTAACTTTGCTTCACTCGATGTGAGGGAAAGCAACAAGCAGAACTCCAATGCTGTGTGTGACTGGGGGTAAGACATGAAGAACAAGACTATTATGTCTAAAATCAGGCTTCGTATTTAGCTTGTTGGAAACTGAAATTTATGCTGACATCCTGGGTAATTCAGGGCCAGAGGGGATTTCTTCCTCAGGGGCCAGGTTCGTGGTCTGTGAATGACCCCATTTTGTGCTGTTCTGTCATGGGTTCCTCCCTTACCAGGTCTGGTCTAGGAAAGAGATGTAAAAATAAGATCTCTGAAATCATAAGCATCAAGTTTCTTATTTTCTGGAATAAACAAAGTGCTGCTTACATTCTGATTATGTTGATTAACCATGTCTTCAGTACTGTCCATTACATATTCAGTATCTAGTGAACCAACCAGTGGATGAGTCAAAATTAAACATGAGAAGGCTTTCCAATGAAATATATTAGATATCTAAACAATATTGCATTGTAATAATTTCATGTAGAGGCATGCTGGTCATTTAGATCCAGGTCCAAGCAGATGATTTATTTTATTTTGTTGTTTATCCTCTGTCCTCCCATCTTCCAGATTTGTGTTCCTGCAGGAGATAATCCTGTGATAAAAATAAGACCTGAATATACATAAATAAATACGTCCTTACCCCTAGAGAGACCAGACTGTCTCTAGTCTCATACAAATCTGTTTCCTCTTTCTCTCTCCAATTATCCATTCAGATATAAAGGTGAAAAAGATCTTAAAATTAATTAATTGTTCTGCAGGAATTACTGAGAATTGTGAAAAACACTTTGTAAAAAAAAAATATTGTGTTTTTTTCAGCCTGTCATGTTATAGGCATATGAACATGTGTGTCAGGTTATTTCAGGGAAAGTCAGATTTGATGAGCCAACATGGAGAATACAAACTGCCACTTCTGCAAATCCAGAGTCACTCCTGTGTGCTGCTGGTCAGATCCAAGATGGACTTGGTCCTCATCTATTAAAAATATTTATTAAAAAGAACAGTGACAGGTAAAACCAGTAACACAAGCAAGACCAGATCTCTGCTTTCCCAGTTTACCCAGGAGGATGCCACTGTCTCCTGCAGCACAGAAGCCAGGCACATCCCTAGCAGAGGAAAAGGCAAGCTGGAAATATCTGCTCTGCTGTTGTACTCTGTACCTTGTGACCCTGCCACGGACCAGCCTCCCGCGGCCCCCATTGTCCCCTGCTCTGCTCCCCATTGTTCCCTTGCAATTGGAGATGGTGCACACAGCATGGGCTGATGGTGTTCGCTGCATGACATAATTTAGGTCAATCAGCATCAGTTACACCATCTGGGAAGGGAATGGCTTCGTAGTGCTTCGTCACTGGAGGTCTCAGCTCCCTGCATACAGTGGTCTTTCTCCAACTGGGGTGTAATGGCAGTAGTAAATGTGTAGCAGGGAGTGGTAGTTGTGCTTTGGGGTTGGTTTTGTGGTCTTAGAAGCCCCAAAGAGCCACTTTCCCAATGACCATCCTCATTTTCTGGGCTTTACATTTTCAGTGTGCTCCCTCTGCCCTGGCTCTGTAAGCTCAAACTTTCCCCCCTCTCCCCCTCTACAACCCCCTTGTAGAGTTTATTTGACAGTCCTTGTGTCACTTAATTTCGTTAGTAGATTGGGATGGAAAGTTTATAAGACAGCAATAAAAACCAGGAGATTATTCCTTTCAGGCAGAACAGGACTTTAAGTGATTTAACCAAGAAGGGATCCAAGCCCTGGCTCGTGTGCCTTATGCAGATGCTAAAATCATTACTGCCATGTAAAAATATATCTGTAAGTTTCCACTTTTGCATTTCCTCACTGCAGTGTACTGTGGGCTGTGATGCCATTTTCCACCTATTTCTAAGCCCAGCAGCTGTTTCATCTCGCCCCCCACTCCCTCCCTAGACCTTTCCACAGCTTTTTTGCTGACATTGTGCTGTCTGCAGGAGGCTGGGCTGGACTATCCTCTCCAGCTCTGTCAGCAATTCATCATCCAGCTGAGGAATGAGTTATCCCAAGTGAGGATAATCCTGCTCATCTCTGCTTTCTTCTCGCTGTCTGTATGGTGCTTTCTTAGCAGAATTGCTTAACCAACAGACTGAATTAAGGAGAGCTGTGCAGTGCAGGAAGTGGTACCATCGCCAGTTATTGCTCTCATAGCATGAAAATGGCACGTGCCAACCAGAGCAGGCAGAGCTGAGGGACCTGTGGGACTAATGAAACCTTGACTATCTGGTTGGAAAATGAAGATGCTTTGCAGATAAGTATTTACTTAGGGTTGCTTTGGTTATTTTTTGGATGGGAGAATTGAAAAAGCTGCACTCTCTCCCTTGATTTTCCCTTCATTCTGTGTCTTTATTCCTAAAATCCATATGAGACAGGAGATTAAAAAGCATCCTTACTCTGCTTCCCTCTTCTGCTTTTTTGTTTTCTTAAAAAAATAAGCAGAGAAAAGACAAAAGAGTATTAAAAGAGGGAAGGGGGCATTCAGAAAATAAAAAAATGGAATGAGAAATTCAAGAAGCTTTGTAGTAATTGCTGGAACAGTAACATTAAACTGTGTCTCTGTAGTGTCCCTTAGCTCTGGTCTCATAATTCTGGGTAGGAAACAAAAGGTGTAACTGCAGCCAATGGATTTTCTTTTCTATAGCTAAGATCACTGCAAGGAAGTTCAGTTTTTCAATAACATGGCTTCTGTTCTACCTATAAAGTATACGCTGCTGGCCTTGTAAGATGCTTACATCAGGAGTAAACCAGTGGTCCCCTTGAGGAATCAAGATGTGTTTTGAATTGGAAAGGATAACGGTACCCTAAAAACCTTTTTTTAAAAAGAAAAAAGTGGGAAAAAAAGGCAGTATTGCTTGGCTTAAGTTCATTGCCTTGGAAAACTCGTATTTTGTAGCTCTCCAATGAACCTTCCTACCATAACCCATCAAAGTCTATGGTAAAAAAGACCCCAGATACACTGAGTTTGTCTATCTAAAGACAGAGGTTATGCCTGGAAAGAAATTCTTCCATTGGGATTTTAGAGATGCTTTTAATTACCTGGGCACACATCCATTCCAAGATAGCTGGTTTATCACCCAGGAGTATCATTGAGGGAAATGCTGTCACACATCTGCAAGGTTGCTGGTGAACCATCTTGCTAATCACAGATTTGTGCTTTGTGCACATGCATGACGTGCAGGGATATTCTTCTATGAATACATGAAGGAAAACAAGGGTACACAAGTTGTTACACACATTTGTGGCATGTGTATGATTCACCTCTTTGCCACACCGAACAGAGTACCTTAGGAGTTACTAAAATCAGACCAACTTTTATTTTTCATTTACCAACCCTGTATTTCATTGAACAGAAGCTTTCTGTTAAACCAAAACAGATGATGTTTTAAACTAATACTAATTGATTCCATTCCTGGAGTTCACAGTGGTAGGAAGTAAAATAGCTCCCTGACCCTGCTGGTGAATTCAGATCTCAGACTGCACTGCACGTTTTGACTTCTCTTTCCCTTTTGCAATGTCCACGCAGCCCTGTGCTGGCTCTCAGCATCACTCCCCAAAACACCATGCTGCTGAAAGAGTGGGCTGCACTGGGATGAATGGGACGTAGGCAGGTTCCCAGCACCACTGGGAACACCCCTGGGGAGTTACTTCATTATTGCTGGAGCTCCCTCTTGGTGTAGTAAGGATAAATATGCACTGCCTTATATAAAGGTAGGATGAAATCCACCCGTGATTATGAGGAGCTTTGTTACAGTGAGGCTTGTATGAGAGTCACCTCATATATCTCATTAATAACTGAGGTTGCCTGTTCCACAAGGAAAATAATCAGGTGCTATTTCTTCTTTTCTTTGCTGCCAGTCAACAGTCCAAAAAAATACCACCTAAGCCCTCTCAAAAATATAAATATTAGGGATGCTTGCCTTGGTCTGCAGAAAGGGCCTCTAATTCTTTCAGCCAACCACATCATAAAAACGTGAACACTAATGCTGGGAACAAAATCTCCTTGTATTATTGGGGTAGGAAAGTTGAATATCTCATGCTGAGACCAAGGGCTTTGCACACTCTAAGGGCTGTGCACTTACAGTCTTTAAATCAGCATCTCTCCAGAAGCCCCTGTGCTTGGATTGGGTTGGGCAGTCTTCCACTGACCCCTCATTCCCAGCCTGGCTGTGGACTAACAGGAGAGAAGCAGCCAGGACAGCCTGTATTGAACACTGTCTCTTTTAGGAGAGCTTAGGTGTCATCTGGGACAACAGGAGATAATGCAGAACTTCCCACTCAGCAGAAGCTGGTGATTTACTGGGAGCTGGCTGGCTGGCTGTCCGTGCATCCCTGAATCTTTCTGTTTGCATCCAAACCTGCAGTGACATCTGCCTCCTGTTGCAAGGCAAGTGCTCTCCAAGCTGTTGGCATGTCCAGCTCCCCGAGCAGGGCTCTGTAGTGGAAATGCTGACAGATTACTAGGAGCTCTGATGTCAGAAAATGGGGCTCTGGAATTGCACTGGCTGTTTTTTTAACTGTGTAAATGATGGAATGGCCACCATTGTTTCTTTGTGATAAACACCATGCAGATCTTAGCCAGGGAGATCTCTTTGAAAAGCCTTGGTTTTATTACTGTTACAAATGAATCCCCAAATTATTCTTCACTCCAAAAGGGGCAAAACCAGTTTTCCTTTGTGTCTCCACTTCCACACATACACACTTTTTAACTCACAATCTCTGGAACTGCTTGAATTGATTTCTATAGAAAAGATTGAAAGTTTCAATTAGAATGTTCAATAGAAGAAGCAAAAGGCCTGGCTTTATTTAAAACAGGTTTGAAAGAGAGGCATGGAAATATGGAACAGGAGCATCTGTTGTTGCAAGTGTATGTCTGGGTTGAGTTCTTCTGCTCGAGGAGTCTTGTCTCTTCAGAATGGCTCATCTTTGGCAGTGAAGGATTTGTTCTGTCCTTTAGAGGAACCAAGTACCTTTTTCCAGGGAAATGAGTGAATTCTGCTGACCAAGGGACTGACTTTCCTAAGGCACTCAATTGCATAGTCCATCCATATGAGTTCACAGGAGTGGGATAGCACTGGGCAAGGCTTGGGGGAAAGCACCATGGGGATCAGGCAAGGAAGCATCAGGACATGCTGTGACAGCACAACATGGTTTGTTTTCATGCTGCCCACCATCAGCCCCACCACTCAGAGACCTCCCTTACCCTTGAGAATGCCTCAGCTCCCACCACAGAGAAGGGGAAGAGCCTTTCTGCAGGCTAATAAGGGAGCTTGGGTGATTACAGCCCTGCCAGTTGTGTCCACAGCTGGGTGGCACAAATCCCATTGAAAGTGTCTTAATTATATTATAAACTTACAGGCAATTAACTTCCCCTCTTTGACACACAGAGATTAAATTGACAAGCCATTACTATTTTTTTTCATGCTCCCTTGGTGTTTGCTTTTGTTCTCTTTCCAGAATGGAGCCCAGATCAGGCCCTTTGGTATTAAATATGTCTGGCTAGAAAACCCTCAAATTGATCAAAACAATCTTGATCAGTGGAAAGTTTTTGACGTGGAGCTGGATTTTACAGTGTGCATGTGTGCCTGAAGTGTTTCTTCTGCAATGTTCAAATAGAGGGTTCATTTCACTTTAAGACCATAAAAAATGGAGTTATTTAATAGGGCCCTTGGTTGGGTAATTACGAAGCAAAGGAAAAGCAGACAATCCACCCAGGGGGTGTGTGTGTTTTTTCTTCAGTGGTGTTAAATACTATTTGGATTATTCACTGAATAAACATTAAATAATGTAATTTGGAAACCAGGTCCCATTAGGGATTTAAATATGCAGTCTGTCACTGGTAAAGGATTAAGATATTAGTGTATTAATGCAATATCAAAAGCTGTGGATTCCTTCTGTGTTGCTTAAGTGCTTTCTGATCAAACATGTTTGAACAGTTTGTTGGTTTCTTTTTTTTTTTTTTAATTGCTTGTTTCATGGTGCAATGAAAGTGAGGATGGATATAGCACAGTGTTTGAGTTTGCCTGCTTAGCCTGAAACTCTACCAAAAAAAAGAGCCTGTGGGTTTAATCCACCATAGCCTGAGACTGGAGAAACTTGGCAGACCCAAACCTTCACCTTTGTTTGCAAAGAGCCCATCGTGCTTTGGCATTGTTAAAACTCCCTTTCACTGCATCTCCCCTTCCATTCCTGCTCCTTTCCCCAGTGCCATGCAAATAATGCTTTATGCTTTGGATATTTCTGCTGCGTTTCATCTTAGAGGTTTCTTGGGACAAGGTGCTTCTACAAGGCATGAACAAGGATGAGTAGATACAGATTTTCAGAGATCCAGGGACTCTTGAGACTGACTCAATGCTATATTGAGGCCAGGACTGGAAAGGAACTTGAGAGGCCCTGGATGACCCTTCGGAGTTTCAGGAAGTTTTCCACCTACAGATCCTTTTGGAAATGGGTCTTGTATGAGTTCAGTGTGTGAGGCTATTTCCATCCCTGTGCAGAAGCACTCAACAGGTTAACTGTGTTTATGCTGTTAGAGGTGGAGAGTACAGCTTGATTTTGCAATAAGGCCTAATATTTACACCTTGGAGAGATTGCAGATGTTGTTTTTCATTGAGCAGCAAGTCCTAGGTGTCTGCAACAGCCCCACCAGAAGCATGCTCTGCTAAAATGAGCTCCTGGGTTTAAAAGTGCTTCCTTCTTTTGTGTGTTTATGAAGTTCACAAGAAATGGCCATTGCTGTTGCTAGGAAAACCTCAAGATCATGTATTTTGGAGATGAGTCCAGAGACAGGAGCATATCAAGCCTTTCTTAAACAATCCCTTAAAGATTTGAGTGCTTTGGATTCCTTTTCAAGTGACAGACACTTTGCTGCTGAAGGAGGGTGAAACTATGGGTTTAGCAAGTTGGATTGGCTTTCATCCACTCAGGGTCCAGGCTGAAGAGTGTATTACCAGGGCAAATATGAAAAAATAAAATTGCTTTTGCTCTGAGCTGATCATATCCAATTGGCTTCTGAAGAAACACAAGGCTTAAAATAAAATGTGTGTGTTTGTTTAAGCTGTGTCAGTGGTGAATATAAATCAACAGCTCATCCAAGTCAAAAATTGTGTGCTCCAAATCTGTAGATAATCAAGCATTTTATTTTTGATAACCAGTCACGGTTTATTGTAGTATACAGCAATGTTTTAAAAAGAACAAGTGTGTTCCTGTTCACTGGGTCAATTCCAAGTACTGCATTTCAGCAAATGAAGCAGGAACTCAAGTTGATGAAATTTGCAAACAAATCCCCATGGAACCCCGTCCATTAAAAATTAGCACTAAATTAGATATTACAAACAACACTGGAAAATGGTCTCTGTAGTTATTGTCTTGAAAATCCTTGGTGTAATAAAAATTTCCCATTTTCTGTAAATGAGGGGAAAAAACAGAGCTGCTGGAAAACACTTCAGTTCACCTAATTGGAAAATATAATTCAAATATTCATAATGATTCCTCTTAAAAATGGACAAAAAGAACATTCTTGAATATTATTTTGGAAGCAAGTCAAAATATACACTTGTCGTTACTATGGCAATAGGCAAAAAGCAGAGAAAAACCCCCAACAACAGCAAAAAATCCCTCAGGTTTGAAAGGAACTTGCCATGTATGATTATTTTTATGATCACAAACCCCTTGCAGCAACCAATTTGCTGAGTATAAGTGATCTAATTGAGGGCAATCGTTGTCAGAGGGACCAAAAATATACTAGGCCTCCATTTTCATATTAAAATGCCATGCCTTGGTTTAACATTTCCAAGTGGTTATTTTAGTCCTTTTTTAAAAAACAAAAGCCTGTTGAGGATGGGGTAACTCTGTTGACCAGTATATTATTGAACTTGTTTATCTCTGGGAAATGGGACCACCTGATCTCAATAGAGTTTTTCTTTTTTTTTTTCCCCCTTNTTCACAATTAAAGCAGAAGAGGCTTGTTCTGCGGTTCTCACCTTTTGTCCTGAATAGCCTGGAAACAGAGGGACACTTTCCCCGTTGAAGTCTGGTGTAATTTCCCCTTGAATGGGCTCTCATGATAAGAACAGGGGTCACTGGATGGGATGGTATGCAATAAAGCTTGTGATTGCATGGTTCTTCATCGTCACAAAACAGCCCAACACTCTGCTTTATGATAGCACAATTGGTGCACACAATGGCTTGGGTAGAAAGCTAGAGAAACAGAGAGACGGGTATAGATACTGAGATGGAGATATCAGTCAAGCGATTGTCCCTCTTGGTGTGTTTCAAGTGCTGAAGTGTACAAGTGGCTGAGAACAGGGTCCCCAAACATTATGCTGAAAAGCGGTGAATGAATAAAAAGGGATGGCAGGAGTGGATGAATCTTGCCTATAGAATGCACCTTTGTGGTCAAATGTATAAGATAATATATAGCAGCTGTGTTATAAGCCAGCAAAGGGAATTGAACTTACAAAGCACAGGCTTTCAATAGCTTCCCTTGTGGGAACACCAAAAGTTTAAGAGGTGGAGGAGGGCTTATTGCTGACTAACGCCCACACTTAATAAGAGCTGCCTTGCATGCTGTGGAACCTACACTTCGGGCCAGTTTCTTAAGTCCTTATTTACTGCTCCTAAGCGAGAGCTTTGATTGAGTAAAGGCTGAGTAAAACCTGGATAAAGACTCAGGAATTGGCTGGATGTGAAGTTGGTTGCCACGAGCCAGCATTTAGAGTGTCCATTTCTGGAAGGGCTGCCAGAGTTCCCTTGGACTTAATCGGGAGCTTCAAGGGCTTAGTGTTTCAGGAGGTTTTAACAAACACTGGAACTTTTTAATGATAATACCAAAACCCGGAAACATTTGCTCCTGCTTCTTCTTTCCAAAAGTTTTATTAAAAGCAAACCCAAGCATCATAAAGCAGGCTGTCAGTTTTTCAGGAGAAATCTCTGCTTCTTCTCCCCTCAGTTCCATAAATCAGTGAGAAATAGTTTTTTATGAGCTCAGTCGGTACTGTGTGCGTTTTGGCCCCACTAATAGTTAGAAATTGCCTTCTAGTGATGCAGGATGAAAATCATACCCCATTTTTGTTTTTCAAATCCCCATTCCAGCCTTTCTGTAGATCTGTGGATGGTGAGGGTGGGAGTGAGGTCAAGGGAAGTGTCGGTTAGAAGAGGAGTTACAAAACTCTTAACAGGAGCTAAAATACTCAGTCTTTGAGTCAAACAGTGGGATATTCATAAAGGACCAGCTGCTTTTCAACACAAACAATATGGAAGAAAAATAGTAATGGAGCATGCTGCTTTCCCACCAAGGTCATGGACTAAAAGAGCTTTTAAAGTAAGTATGGGGTACTGAGCAAATTTGATCGCAATAGATTTCTACAAAGATTAGCTGAAAACCCTTTAGTTTCAGGAGTGAGCTGATAGTCCTGGATTAATCTCAAGACCAAAGACAAGGTCTTACACATAAGAACAGAATGATAAAATTGTTACATCCTCCTAACAGCTGTACATAAAAAGAGATAGCAAATGTTTAAAAGCGTCATCTTTGTGTAAAATCTGGTTGTATTTTAGTAAAGATGCTCTGTGTTCAGTGATCCAATAACCCACCAATATCTGGTTAGAATTCCCAATTTGTCTTACAGCACAGTAGCTTTTCTACATTTCTACAAATGGACACAGCTGTAACTTTGTCCTTCTAGTTCTTAATCATCTTTTCTGGCCTTTAGGAGAAAACATATTGCCAAGTATACGAATTACAGGCCACTGTTTCACAATTATCATTTTTGATTGAGTGAAGGTTTCACAGATGCACAGGAATTTTTGTGGGATGGTCAGTTTGAATAGGTTGATTTCTCACTTGGTTCTGTGGGTGCTGAGGCCCTCTGGTAATTCTTCTTCCTTGGAGAGAAGATTTTCATAGTCTAGATTTGGCTTGTAAGAGAGGTGGATGTGGAGTCAGGAGAGTGCAAGGTTCATCAAAGTCAGGATTTGTCTTTCTCTGGAATAGGAGAACATGGTGATGGATTTTTTAAGAGATGGTCATGTGATCAACAATCTTGGCAATGTATTAATGCTTTCTACTTTATAATCATAAAAGAACATATAAATTATAATAATTGTGCAGTGTATGCTTGGATTAATGTAACTGTAGGGGAATGTGAATATATGTATGATGGATACATGCTATAGTCTGTGTCTCTAGGAATAAATATCCCTGTCTGAAATTGGATAGGGAAGTCTTTAAACAATACAAAGGCAGATCACTGCTCTGGTTTCTGCTGGCTTCTTCTAGCAACAATTATTTGACTAACATAAATCAAGCAAGGAATCAAACATACGTAGCATCAATGATTCTCACTTTTTTTGGAAAGACTTCAGATTAAGGGAATCCTCTGTGATGTAACGGTTTGTACAACTTGTTCTTGGAAGTCTTTTTTTGTGGTTGTCAATTTGAATTGAGCTTTTCAAGGAAAGAATCCATTAATCTCAATTGAGTATACTTTAAAAAACCCACCTTGAATTCTCTTGGTTGAGGAGGGAATTTTTAAACTGGTTATTGTTGTTTATGAGCTGTTTTGTAACTGGAGAAAAATAATTTGTTCTTCTGGAAAAATAAAATATATTTTAGTCTCAGTGAAAAGTGCTACAGAAAACAGTTTTTAGATGAAAGGAAAATTTCATAGGATATAATTCTTATCTTTGTACACATGGGGAACTAGTCATTCACACTTTTTGCAGTCAGAGTAGCTGGAAATAGATTTCTGAAAACATACTTAGCTGAAAAGGACCCATAATGTCCCCAAGCACATGTAGTGTCTTAGGCTTTGAAAAATCCTGAGGTCTGGAAAAGCTGTGTTTTCACCTCTTTCCATACATTTATTCTCTGTGGATCTGGTCCAGAGCTGACTGGGCAAAGTTGACTCCCACTGCACAGGTTGTGTTCACAGCATCGTGTGCAGTCAGGGCAGGTTACACTGATCCCTGTACCTCAGAGGGCTGTTGTCAAAGCAAATTTTTACCCATGCAACACTCTGAAAATGAACAGTTCTGAAAATTTTGTTTTCCAAGGCAGTCTGTGGCCAACCTAAGCCAGAAAAGTTCGTACTTCCTCAAAACACAGGATGATTTTGGACCAGACTGTGACTATGATTCAGTGGAGAAATTACTACTGGACAGGGGTTGCTGTTCATTTGTTTTTTTAGAGAAAAGTTTGACCTGTGGAAGTTGGCTTCAGACTTCAAATCTTCCAAAAAAGGAGAACATTTATATCCATTCCAAATCAGTATCTGATTCTTCTTTAGTTTTGCATAATTTTTTTACCATGGTGGAATATAATTAATACAGGAGGACTTTGATCATGCAGAAGACAGTCCTTGAAACAACATCAGTGTGATCACACATCTAATTAATTGCCATGCTGCAAAGTGATAGAATATAGATACACATATATACACAGAACCAACATATTTTGTTTCATGCAACATCTATATTTTGTACCCAGAATATGTGTCTCAACTTGAATCTTAAGTAGTACAAAAAGCTACAAAAATAAGTTCCTCACAAGTATTTGGTTTCAATAGAGTCATTTGTCCCAGAGGATTAGGACAAGCAATGAAAAAAAGTACTTTGACCTTCATGGGCCGAACACAAGAGGAACCATTGCTGGAGAAAGCAATTTGGATGGAAGATTTGGGGGGATGATATAAAATAAAATAAGAGCAGAGGAATAAAATATGGAACAAACCAAATTATAATGTCCGCTTGGGAGAGCAGAGTGCTTCCAGCCAGACCACACTGCTGGCCAGACATCATCCTAAATAGATTATTCAAACAAATATTAATTTGAGTTGCTAGGATGGAATATCTGGTTTAACTGTTATAAAGCACCGTATTAATGTGCAAGCTAGTGATTAATAACAAATGTACTCCCAGAGAACAAAACGTAAGATTAAGGAATGTTGTGCAAAATGCTTGCAAGGAGTGGGATGTGCTTGCTCCAAAGAGTTTCAAAGCCAGCCCAGGACTCACTGACTGTGTGGTCACAGTGGGTTTGCCTCAGTGCTGGCAATATATCCAAGGCTGGGATCATCACCAAAATAGCCATTTTAACTGGCTCAGTGATGAGAAAATCCAGTCTTCTCCCTTCCTACTTTGCCAGGACCTCAGCATGAAAGGAAAAAAAAAGGAAAGCAAGAGATAAAGGCATGGGGAAAGGTGGAGGTGGGGGTACGGGAGGAGAAAGTTCTCTCATGATAGAAGGTGAGTGTGAAGGATAAAGCAGTGCCCTTTTAGGAAGTAGTTTTTCACTAAACTTCCAGGTACTGGCTCTTGGACAACAGCTTAAGCCCAGAGACAGGATTTGATTGTTGGTAGCAGCAGAGGATTCACTCAGCCCTTGCTTTCTAGGCATTGAAATTTTCTGCTGAGAGAACTAGAGGTTAGTCCTTTAGTCCTCATGATGCAGACTACTTGAAGAACCTAAAGTCTCCAGAGGGGTGATTGAAGTTACTATGGTGTATCTGCTTTTGCCTCTTTACTCACAGAATCATGGGATGGTTTGGATTCGAAGGGACCTTAAAGATCATCTTATTCCAGCACCCCCCATACTCATATCACAGCTCACACACTGCCCCATATTACAGTGTAATATTCCTTCCTAGTAGGGTTAATTTGGGGCAGTTAATAGTGAAGTTCCAATTGGCACCTTTGGACCAATAGGAAACGCTCTCAATCACTCTGCCACTCTAGCTCCTTGCTGAGGAGGAGAAAAAGTGCCCCTGGGCTGTTCTGACCTAGTCCTGAGACCTCAGACTGTGTGGCAGAAGATAGCAGGAACCCATCAAATCCTTCCCCAGCCTCAGGATTTGGACTTCTCCTTCCTGCTCCACATCTGGATTCTCCTGTGTGTTTTGTGAGGGATGCAGACCATCCATATGTCACTAAAGTGAAGGCATCAAACAGGCTAGTGAGAAAAAATGAAGCACCATCAAAATGACCAAATCTGTGTGTGCAAAAACAAAGAAAACCCTCTTTGCAAAGAGAAACCCCATTTCAAAGCCAAATTCCTCAGCTGAGGCATTCGGTATGAAAAGAGCATTTTAGGTAATGGTCCTTAATGGCAAAAAAAGTGTCTGGTTTTAAGTTGTGCATCCCCCCCAGCATTGCCTGATTCTTCCAAATTTTCTGCCTCCCAATAAAAGATCTGAGCAGCTTCACATGTCAGCTTAAAAGACGGGAGCTGATGGAATAAGCTCAAGAGACACCATGGGGTTTTTTTCTATGTCATGTTTTATCTGAAGTGTCCAACAAAGATATCCAAGTATTTTTTTCTTTTTTTTAAGCTGGAAAGAAACCTTGATTGTATTTCAGTTCCTTTAATTATTTTGTCTAGCAGTGAGATCAAAGGCCTAGGTCTCAAAAGGAATCAATCCTGGGCCAAGCACTCCAAAGTGGGTCCTCCAAGTTCATAAAAAAAATACCATATTTAGTCATCTAACTTGGTCTGCTATTCAGAAATGTTTGGGCCTGCTGCTCTCCAGCCAGACATGGTAAGCTGCCCCAAGATTATCAGATGACTTGTGCTGAATGAGCACCAAGTACTTATGAGCCTGTTTTCTGTGGGTTTATTTGGGGTAGTCCCAGATAACCCTGAGGAGTGGCTATTTTCTGTTTTTCAGTATCAACTCAGTCTCTTTCTGGTCAGGTCTCTGTTGGGGTGGCTGTGAGTGAAGGACTGGAGGGAGGTGGGGGAAACAGCAATTTCCTCTGCCCCCTTTGATACAGCTTCACTTGGCTATGTGGTGATGCAGTTTTCAGATAATGCTTTTGTCTGGCTCCCTTTTCCATCCCTCTGTCCCCGCATTTGTTACTGTTTGTGCACATGGATAAACGGAGCCTCTGGAAGGACCTTGTGGAATGATGACACCATTAGCAACAGTTTAGGAAATGGAGGCTCACAGGACTGGGGCCAACTTCCCTATTTACAAAGCAGGCCCTGTAGGTTGAAGGAGGGATTCCTACAACCAGCTCTGGGGCTGACCCTGAGTCTGTGCACTGAACTTCAGGCTGCCACACTTGGAAGGTGGGTCTGTGCAACTCACTAAGGTTATTCAGAAAATCCACAGCAGAGTCAAGAGATGGGAATCCAGGTCTCCAGACTCCCAGTCCTGTAAAACAAGCTATAAATCTAATGCCCAAATCACCAGCATCCATCACAAAGAGCTTATCTCTTGAGTTGCATGAGTTATAAGGATGACTTCCCTAGAAATGAAGTAAAGGAGCTGAACTCCTCTTATTTGGGATCCAGTATTCCTATCTGTTCCACATCCCAGATCTCTTCTAACTGGGCTGGGTATTTCCCAGATCCTTATTCTTTCTGTGGCCATCACCATCCTCAGAAATTTCTATTTCATATCTGTCTGTCCAGAGTGCCATGGCTTCACCACCTTCATGCCAAACTCCTTCTGGAAACCCCACGGGTTTTGCAATACTTCAGCATCAGCTGTCAGACCACAGTGTAATGGATCTCCTGCAGCACTTCCTTCCTTAGCAGCTGTTTACAAATCCATCATATTTGGCCCATATTTAAAGACTTAATTTAAAGTGGAGACAGGAGGGCTGTAGTCTGTGTGCCATGATTGACACTGGTAATGCCCCATAGAGGCTGGAAGGAATCTCTCTGCACATCCTCTGTGGGCTTGTGTGGGCTGGATAAAACCTAAGTGATGAGTGTGATGGTACAAAAGCTCTCCCCTAGGAATGCTTGTTTGGCTGTGGAGAGAGGAACCATCTTATTTTGTCACCTGCAGAGCTGAGGTTACAGAGTAAGAGGGGAAACACCACTGCATAAATTCAAAACTTTCTTCAGCTTCCTTCTTGTATGCCTCAAAAAATACCACAGTATGATCATGACCTCCAGCATCTGGGACCTGATGTTCTCTGACATCTATGGCAGCACTAGGAGCTGCCAGCAGCCCCAGAGCCTCCAGAGGAGCTGTGGGCAGAAATTAGGACTGATGTGGGCTGCAGAAAGCCCTTGCCCAGAGACATGCTGCAGCAGATCTGTTCTGCTGCAGCTCCCAGCCTGAGATGGATTAATTGAAATCAATACTGCAACATTACAGTGCCAAATGGGAAGTGCTGGAGGGGTAAAAGCAAACAGGTCTCCTGTCCATCAGGCTCTGCTGGAAGGAGCTCAGCTTCCAGGGAAGAGCTGGGGTCAGAGCTTGGGTCTAGGTACCTGGGCAAGTACCAAAGCCCTCAGTCTGCTCTAGTAGTAGGAAGCCTTGGCACAGACCCAAGGAAGGCAGTTTTTGTAGGTGCAGAACTTCCCAGTTTCAGTAAGAACAGCCATATTATCAGTTACCATGGCCTGGAGGGGTGCTGGTAGCTCCTTGAGCCGTGCTAATCAATCATAGCATCACAGAATGGTTTGTGTTGGAAAAGACCTCGAAGATTATCATTCCAAAGCCCCTGCCCAGGGCAGAGATGCCACTTTCTTGATCTGGTTGCTCAAAGTCCCATCCAGCCTGGCTTCGAACACTTCCAGGAATGTGGCACCCACAATATCCCCAAGCAACCACCTGTGCCAGTGCCTCACCACCTTCTGAGCAAAGAATTTCTTCCCGACATCAAATCTAAATCTCTCCCCTTTTATCTTGAAGCCATTCCTTGTCCCATCACTCTCTGCCTGTGTGAGCACTAAACCAACCTGTATGAGCTGCATGACACCATAATGAGCACTTGGAGCACTTTCTTCTCAGACATCCTCCCTGCCCTGTGTTGTGCTACCTGCAAATAATGTCCTTGGGGTTTTAATACCAGGCTGGGACAACAGGGGTTTGCTGTATGTGGATGACTTTGGGAAACTCTTCCATCATGCCATGCTCTGCTAGCCCAGTGCTGAATTTTCTTACCTCCTGGTTTGTAAGATTGAATCAATATTTTCCTGTCTCTTTTCTTCTCCTCTCAGCTGTTTCTGCATGTGTTTAATCTGTAGGTTCTTCAGGTCAGGCCTACTGCTCACTAAGCCACAGTGGCATTTTGATCTTGCCTGGGTCACCCCAGGTCTCCTCTGTTACCCTTGATGATGATGATGGACTGGGGTTTGATGTATCTCCTGAGACTGGAATAATCCAGCTCCTGAGCCAAGCAACTCTTTCTCTTCTCTGTTCTCTGGGGTGCAACAGTAAATTGAAAGTTTTTTGAGGCAAGGACAGTATTTCAAATAAACATCAGTAAAATACCCAGCACATGGGTCTTTGGTAGACATTCTTAGGCTTTAGTGGATACAAATATTTTATTAATACTGGCAATAACAAGAACATAATAATAACAGCCACAATCTAATACAAAACCACTTTCTGTCGCTTTGAAGTCAAATGAAAAAAATCCCCTTCTAATGTTTATTTGAAATATCTTTCACTTTTGTTCATCTGCAGTTTATTTACATTTCAAGATTCTCAGGTTTTTATTTCAAAATTTTGTAGATTGATAGTTTTAGAAAAAAAGAAAGTGGAGAAATGTGAATACTTTATTTTCAAAATCTAGAATTTCACTAAAATCTGAAAAGAGGATGTCCAGCTGTTCTGTGCTTGAACTTTCTTATGTGTAGGATTTGAATGCCATGTGTTTAGTGTGAGAACTAACATTTTAAACTCTAAAAAAATTCTCTTTATTACAGAATGTACATTCTCAGTCCATTTCTTTCTACAATAACTGCACCCCAGGGCTTCTTTAAGCAAAGCTAAGACCCCCAATGCACACAAATTTCACTTACTAGCAGGAGGAGAGCGTGGTCATGTGCATGTGACTTTTTCAGGATGGCTGTGATTGAGTAAGTGTGTTAGAACACATTAAGTGATGCAAGAATCAGCGCTGGTGCAATTGCTTTTCTTCAGGCACTGGGGTTGTGCTCTGTATCTCAATTTTTACCAGCATAGTGGCTTGTGTTATTGCTGTGCCATTTTATCCTGAGCTGTAACTCATGCTTAAACTTCCCAGATGGCCCTGGGCCAGACCTCTGCTTCTTGGGTGTTTCAACCAAAGTTTGCACAACAGGGACCCAGGCTATGACTGAATCCTCTCATCACATAAAGAAATATTGTTGTAGTTAACAAAAGAGGAAGGAGCTATCCCAGAGAGATTTGAAACATTTACAGCAACCTATGACACTGAATGACAAGTTGTGTGGAAGTGTTGCTGCTCTGGTTGGGCACTGGTAAGTTCTGAACCACAGGCATAAGTGCCACTGAAGAGTTAAAACCTAGTAAAGAGATTTTACTCTAATGCTCATTGCTATGATAATAACTGAACCTGCAACATCTTCCCCAAAAATTTCTTTTTCCGTGTTATTTAATTATGAACATACAAAGCTGAGAGTTCATGCTAACACACATGTAAGTGTTGTGCTTCCCCATATGAGGATCTTTCACTCAGTTCTGTTCTGTTCTTGAGGGCACTGTAATAATTTACTCTCTCTGCCTTCTTCTTCTTTTTGTGTAATTATTACTCTTTTAGTTAATCACTTGCTGAAAGTAAATAAATTCCTCTCAAGGTCCTGAGCTGCAATTTTGTCATGTGGAGGGCAACAGGTTTCCACATTACTCACTCAGAGTGAGAGTACTTCTAATTCAAATCTGTGACGCTGCATGTTCATTTTCCTTCAGCACCCTTTGACCAAAACTTGTTGAAATTAATTGTGCTGCACTGATTTCATGTCATGGAAATATGAAGGAGAAATATTAATCAGTTTATTAGAAATCCAGCAAATGTCAGGGTATTACCAGCCTTAATTAATATGTGTTTAAATTCTCTGCCCTGGGCCCTCTAGTCTCTTATTTTGTTTAAACTGAAGCTTGACATTTTCAGTCAGCGCATTATTGTCTAACAGCAGGAGAGTGAAAGCTATACCCCCTTCCTTAAACACACCAGGATGTGGAATGTGCTCTCTCTCTCCCATTCCCCTTCCATTTGTTAGGTACTGGACATGAGACCCTGACTCTGTTTGAGAGATTGCTTTCCTTTGAGCTAAAAGGAAAGAGTCAAACATCAAACCACCCTTGCAGCCAGAGCCCAAAAGTTGTATTTCAGGGCTTCAGGAACTGCAGTGGGGAAAATCTTTTAGTGCTGTCAGAAAAGATTTTTTTCTGTACCAAATCAATAATACTGTGTATTTATTGGTTCAGAGTTTTTTTTAACTTACACCATAAATCATAGCTAAATAAATGGAACAAAAATTCCCAGGTCATAGCAACGGATGGTTCTGTCAATAAAAATGGACAAAAGCTAGAAGGAGTATTTTCATGCCACCCACAAAATATCTCTGCTGGGAGCAATTTGAGTTTCTCACTGTGGTGCCATCCACAGACATCGTGTCTCTATTATCATGTGCTTTCTCCTTCATGTCAGTTCTTCTATCTAGTCCCAAAACCATGGAGCAGTGGCCCCAGTGCTGGCATCAGGCAGAAGTTGCCCATGTGGACATACATTTCTGTCCTAAGCCTGCTCTCAAATGGTTTAGCTTAACCCTGCTCTGGAGATGGGTTGGAGAGGGAAGTTTTACAAGAGCATGTAGTGACAGAATAAAGGGTAATGGCTTTGAACTGAAAGAGGGCAGTTGGTTTAGATTAGATATTAGGAAGGAATTCTTGACTGTGAGATTGGTGAGGAACTGGCACAGGTTGCCCAGAGAAGTTGTGGATGCTCCATCTCTGGAAGTGCTCAAGGCCAGGCTGGATGGGACTCTGAGCAACCTGGTCTAGCAGAATGTGTCCCTGGCCATGACTAGAGGAGACTAGACTAAAAGGTCTTTGAGATCCCTTGCAATCCAAACCATTCCACAGTGAGAAACTCAATGATTCTGTGTTTCTAAACCAGAATAGGGAACATCCCACCTGAGGTGCTGATGAGGAGTTGTTACTGAGCCTGCACTCCTACCCTAACTCTGCTCTGTGGAGATACCTGTATCTGCCATTTGCCAGGGTGAAATATAAGACATATACTGAATATAGGAAATATACTGAAAATAGAACACAGGCAAGTGGGTACATTATGTCTGTTACTTAATAAACCTCTCATTTTGCCAGTCCTCATTTGCATCAGCAAATATGCTGATTTGCTCTCACCACTTTGTCAACCTACATTCTACCTTGGTAATCATGGATTAGTCCTGCCAAGTACTCCAAAGCAGCATCCTACAGCTCACCTTCCCCAGCCCCATTCTTCAGTTGTGCCTTCAGGCTTGTTCCAGCTGGACTAAACCATTATAGAAGCTGTATATGGATAGTTTCTTGTGATCCTGAATCTGTGTATGAAAGTAGATTGATTCTTTCAGTAGTAGTAGTAAATCCTTTCAGTCTGGTTTAGCCATGAGAATTCCAGTCTCTCTAGGCATTGGTTGAATCTTTCTCCCAACCTCTCTACAGCAGGAAAACCTGGGTTTAGTTTGGCAGGTGTCCTCCCACCTGCACATATTTTGCCCCACAAGACTCATGATCTGGGCTGTTCTCTGCTTTCCAAGTCTGGTTTTCCTTGGCTTCTCTTCCTGAACTAGATGATGTGGAAAGAAGTCTCCAGTGATTCCATGTAGCTGGAGATGATGTCCATAACCAAAATGTGTTCAAGCGCCTTTCCCTTCTGAGATGGATGCCTTTGATCCACTGCTACTAAACCACCCAAAATGTTTTCCACTTTTGTTCTAACTTTCCATAATCCATCCTTTTTTTGTCTAACCTGGTTCTAACACAGGGATCAAATTGTCACTGTCCTCTGTCCGTGTGCCTGTCTGGAGACCCATGGATCCCAGCTATCCACCTTCTACCAGCACAGCACCAAGCTGCCTCCTACTCTCAGAGCCTCACAGCCACATGAAAGGTCTTGCTTCCAACAAAGCAAAAATGTTATGGTGGAGACTGATTTTCTTGGCCGTGGGTGAACCACATAACCACAAACTCATCCTTCCTGACACTCTGCTGTGCCTCTGCTTTTCACCCCACAGGCGTGTGGGGATCACATCCACCACGGCCTCGGGCAGCTCTTCCTATGTGCACCACCCCACATCAAGGGCTCTGAGTGCAGGGGGTGGCAGCAGATGGAAAGGAAGTCTGGAACATGTAGCATCAGCCTGCTCAGTGAGCAGTGGGCCTCAGGAGTCATATGTCCTGCAGCTTTGTGTCTTGTGGTTGGACTCACTGTTGTCCAAGGCTGGAGCAGTGCAGGCTGCTTCTGTGCCACAGTTTCTCTGAGAAACTTTGTATTTCAGGGGGTCAGACAGGTTGAAAGTCTTATTCTGTCTGTCCAGTCATTTCATGTTTTGGAGCTGGTAGATGTGTCGGGACACGACACTTAACAGTGTTCAGATAATAGGCAACTAAAAGGTTCACTGGCTTAAAGACCTCTCAGATTTCTTCATTAATTTCTTGTTTCAGAGGAAAGGATTATTTTTCTTATGCTAATGGTCTCATCTACATAGTGTACTTGTACTTTGTGATCCCTGGAAGTACCATACTTGATTAGGTGTCCTTAGCAATATAAGGTACCAAATAAAAAACCCCCATGAATCCAAAAGCTTAGAATTTTGGGGGTGCTCCAAGTCCAAATATGAGTTGATCACCTTGTAATGTTTTCTAGGAGCAAACCTCAAGTGCAGAAAAATTACCTTCACGGTTAAAGTCATTCCCTCTATCACTTCCACCTCTGCACATTGTTCCTTGGATGGCTGGCTCTTGGGGTATGACAAGAAATCAGCTTCTTTATTTGTGCTCAGCAGTGCTCAGCAAAATAAGGCTCCTAACCTGAAAGCAGCCTTTAAGGCCATTAAAAAACAGAAATACAGTTTAAATATTCCTCTTTTCTAGAGGGTTTGACTCAGCCAGCTCTGGGAAAACCCACCTTGTTTCCTTCTCTCTGCTGATGTTGGCTTAGGTAGTTTCCCTTCCCTCCCTCTTCACTTGGATGAGGAGTGACCTCCCTTCTTCCAGAGCCTGGGATGTCCCATGTCATGCTTTCCCAGTCAACAGGAAGCCCATGACACCAGAAAAGTGCTGCTTCTTGCACATCATTGCTCAGGGACAAAAAGAGAAAATAAAGTATCCACCTGTCAATCCCACCCTCCCTGTCAGCCTGTACACAGGCTAAAAAATGCTTTCAGGAAACACTGTGTCATTGTTCAGATCTGTTGCTATTCTGAGTAATTAAGCTGGGGCTTGTAAACAGACATCACCAATGGTTTCACTGCAAAAACCCTCTTGGGAAACACGCTTAACATTTGGTCAACAGGGCAGAGAGAAACTCTCCCCCAAGCTTTGTAAAGGAGATGAGTCATTTCCACCACTGCCTGGGACAGAAGGAGAGTTTACTTAGCATAGCCCCATTTGATGGTTTTCTGTTTTGTGAGTCATCGGGGCTTTCTTTTCAGCTGGTCACCAACAGAGAGTGCCTTTGCTGACAAGTGGGTTGTGTACAAGGACAGACAGCTCTGGCCATGGGCAGCCAACTTTCTCCTCTGCCCCGTTGGAGCAGGGGAGCCCAAGCTAGAAAGCCCTGTGCAATAGTCTTGTCACACATCTGGTGGTAGATGTGGGATTTATGGAGGGATGGCAACTTGCTTATTTAAGTTAACCATGGTTTTAAGACATGTAATCCCTCTGTGCTGTGATTGGTGTCCCTCCAGCTCCATCTGGCTCTACAGCACACGGACCTGAGTGGCACATGGGAATAGCCTGCAAGCCAGATGCTTAACATTTATTTTTAGTGATGAATAAACTTTGTAAGCATCTCATTATATAGTCGCCTGCCCTAATTAGTAACATTCAGACAAGCATTAATCTGCAAAAACGCTTAGTGGTGCTGAGAGTTCTCAGTGGAGCTCTGAGGAGACATCTTCTTTGTGGAGGGATGGAGGGGAGGGCATTAGTGGAAACAAATGAATGCCTGGGGCTTTGGTAGGATCTAGTTAGGTGTTCCAGGAGTTTTCAATGTGTTGGGTTCTCCTGAGTGTGTTAAGTGAAACTCTTTGCTGAACTGCATTGAACATCCAGTGGATTCCCTTAACAAAAGGGAATTTGATTTTGGCCTTGTGATTTGCATCATCATCCTGAAAAGAACAGACCATCGAATGATCTTGTATTAATCTGCAGTGATGTTGGTCCTCCCTCTGCTGCCTTCATCCTGCTGCTTTGAAAGTGTGAACAGAGAGTGAGGGTAGGACAGAATTGCCTGGTCTTTGTGTTCCTGATCCTCTCCCAAGCCCAACAGTCCCTAACACCTGGATCTCATTGCATCCTGTCTTGTGTCTGTGAATGAAACCTGGGCCCTGTGAGGAGCTCTGTGCTGCCCAAGCCCTGGTGCCACCACAAAACCACTCTTTAAGGAGGATGTTCCTCTTGAACGTCCACCAAACCGTAGGTTTCCCGTGCTGTTGGATAAAAGATAAACACCCTGTTATCTCTTGCTGGAGGAAAGCCTGTATTACAGTAGACCCACAGTCCCCCAATGTACACAGACAGTTATCCTGAGAGGTAAAGCAATAACTCTAATGCAAGACAGAAGACATAACAAGCAAGTGGAAATTTTTGCATAAAAGAAAATATCTGAGACTACAACAGATATTAATGAACTGAGAAAACAGACAGATGTACGTTAGGGATTTGAGTGATACCTGGGAGCATATTTTACTTTCTTTCGTTCATATTTTTACATCTGGCACTTTCACCATATTAATGATTTAAGGAATAATTATTGTAAGGTTGAGTTTCCTTTTAAAAACTTTCAGTGTTCCATCCTGGAATTCGTTCCAGATGTGGTAACTAAAACTGAAGAAACACGCTTCAAAATGATAGTCTTCTCCAAGTCAGGATGACAGCAAAATATGTAAACGACCAATGGCTCTTCTAGCTGCTTGGTTCTTTATGAGCTATCTGATTCCCTTCCAGTTTGTTTAAAATTTTTACCATGCAGATGTTCCTTTGGGTGACCAATTTTTATAGTTTTGAAAAGATTATATCAGTTTTCCATGGTATTGTGTTACTGTATTTCTTGGATTTTTTATAGCACTTGAAAGGCTAATTTCTTAATCAGACATTACTAGTGGAATGTAGAAAGAGAGGTTAAAAAGCCAAACTGGCACTGAGAATTAAACACAGGTTCATAATAATATGAAAGGAAAACAAAAAGCATCAGCATTGAGGATGTTGTTATTGAATGAAAGTTGAGAAAACTGCTAGGAACATGCATTTTTTATTATTATCAAAGGTGTTAAAATATATACATAGCATATGTTTGGCACTGAATTGTTGTTACACAGTTCTGTAGTATTCAGCTGTCTTGGATAAAAACTATCACTTTGATACTGGAAAATTATTATGAAAATGTTAGTTTTGGGTCTACTAGTAAAAAGCAAAGATTGTCTTGCATGCCAGTGTGGTTTCAGTGAAGGGTTTGCGCTGTTTCCAGAAACTATCTTTGGCAGCCACCAACCTTCACCTCCGTCAACAAGCCTGCATAACATTTTGTCCTTCTTTATCCTTGTCAGGAGAGCTGATGGAGAGACAAGAGATTCGACTTGGCTTCACACCCTGAAATTCAGAGACAGATTTCAAACACCACTTTAGGATTATAAGTAGCAACTGAAATGGGATTTAAGGAATGCTGGTACAACCATTAAGAAATACTCAGAAAGAAGGAACAAAACCATTTCCCACTATAGGGTTATTGTGTTTTGTTTCAAAGTAAACATGAATGCTGTTATATTGACACACAGCTTACGTAGATCCATGGTTTGGGTCCAGTCCAGCACTACCATAATTGCAACAGCCACACCAGAGGCAGGTTGTTTTTTTTTTTTTATCCATTCCCAAATTCCAGGTTTCTTCAGCTCAGGGTCTTAAGCTAGGCTCATCCCTCCAACAGGTATGCTGTTTCCAAATTCTTTAGAGAGTATCTTATTTCTGGAAGCTTAGGATTCAGAATGGGCCGCCTATTTCCCGCAGAGTAGTTTCCATTGAGTCATATCATGTTCATGGGAACAAAAAAACAAACCAGAGCTGTGTTAGTTTATAACGTTGTGTAAATGTTACGTAACTTGGCTTCTGAAAGTTTTCTTTACCTTCTTCTGGAGCGCTGGAAATTGGCCCCAGCCAGCGGCAGGACGCAGAGCTGGTTGTGTTGGCGCTCCAGCGGGTGTTAGCATTTTCTCTGGAGCCTGTTCAGGGAGTCCTGCTCACACAACCAGCACTAAATCATCAGGCTCAGGGTCAGGCATAAGTTTTCCATCAGATGACAGAGTCAGGGACCTGTCACCTCTGTTTTGCCTCTAGCCACAGCACGGAGGCCAGCCCACTGCTGAGGATCACCCAGGAATTAGCACCTAACAAATTCCCTTGCTGCTTGCAGGAGCCCTAGGCATCTCTCTGCCTGTTAGCTTTCCTGCTCTCCTCCTCTTTTATGTTGTAGTTTGTGGCTTTGGGTCTTCTCTGCAGCTTGTTTTAAGCTTGTTACAAGTTGGGGGAAAATGTTTTGCAACTTCTTCTGTGTATGAGCAGGGAAACACAAGCAGAAATGCTCCATATCTTACATTTCTGTCACTTTTGCAATTGCAGGGGACTTGGTCTCATTTTGGTCCTCCATTCCTGGGTAGAGATGTACTCTGTAGGGGGAAGTGTAGAAGTGTGATAGGCAAACACTGATCTTCTCTGTGCTGGGTTTTAGTGCCTGTTGTGTGTGAAAAGCCAGCCACCTGCTCTGCTCATTGGATTAGAGATGAGTACAAGCCCTCAGACATGATGATATTTCTGAGTCATTGGGAAAAAACTTTACCAACTTATTTCTGTCCCCTGCTTTTCTAAACACTCCTCAGTTCTGCATAGTTATGCTGTTGCCCAAAGATGTCTGCCTGCAATACCATGCAAAGGATTTTGGAGTAGGGGTGCTGCTTGGGCCTGCAGGGAGATGTGAGATTGACGTGAGATTTCCTGGGGGAGAGCTGCCCAGAGCAGGCCAGCACTAGCCAAGCTTCCTAAGTGCTTCATTTCCACTGCTAGGAAATCCATGCACTCACAATGCTGCAAGCCAAACCACAGGTCGCAAATCAGATTTTCTTCTAAAAATCACCAGCAACCCAAGCCGGCATTTTCTTTTTGGTGCATTTCATTTCTCAAACTCTCAAGGAAGTGGGTGGCTAGCTTGCCTTCTGCTCAGTAGCCTTTGGAGTCACTGCAGCTGCCTGACTTCAGGTACACATCCCAAAGGCTGTACCTGCATAGACCTTGTACTGAGAGAGAGCAACGCTGAGAAGGCCATTTAGAGCTGAATTCTGTCCAGTAAATTAGAAATAAGTCAAGCATTTCTAAGCCTTCCTGCAAACTGGATCAAAACATAACAAATCTCTTTCCTCAGCTGTTGTCTTCCACCCCTTTTCCTCCCACTTCAGCCTGCATTAAGTGAAGCTATCCATGGATTCTCATGAGGAGGGGGCCTGTGCAGTTTCCATGCCAGTCATATGGACTCCCACAACATTTACCTGGAACTGACTTGTTTGGTATGAAAAACTATAAATATTTTGATAGTTTTAAGTAAAACAAATAGACTTTATTTGTCTGGGACATGTGCAACTGCAGGATGAGAATGCTACAACCTGATGTGCTGTAGGAAAAGGACAGCAAGAGCATATTTCCTCTGACCTCTCTGAATTTGAGGGGTGATGGCTCAATAAATTAGGGATAGGTCTAACTCTCTGAAAAGTGTTTACAGATACCAGAATGGTATTTCTGGTTGCTGGGACTACATCTTAGACCTGGCACTTTTGTTCTCCTAGCTGCAATTAAGATTCCCATGCATTTATGCCAGGGTAGAATTGACCTTATACCATGCTCATCTCTATTCTAAGCATACTGGAAGAGAAAAGAAACGGAGACACTTTAGGTCACATTTTGTTTCCTACAATCTGCCCACTTAAGTGAGAAATCAAGGAGCTGACTAAAGAAAATACAGTAAAGAGAAATAGAGATATTTATATAAATGTGATGTATGTTGCAAGAAAAAACTTAATTGGGAATTAATGTAGTTTTCTCAAAAATACAAAATAATTTGGATTGTGAAAGGGTTATTAGGGTTGAGAAAATAAACATTTCCTGTTGTGGTTTCTGCAAAATATCTCCGGTGGCAGTTTTAGAGTCATCTGTAATTTGTGTTCTCTGGGGAAATATTTCTGTGATTACATATAGGTCTGAAAGTTACAGTAAGTGTGTCTCTCCTGGATCAATGAGCCCTGGAAATCTTTATCTTCATTAGTTATAGCCTCTGTCATTCCAGGGCTCTGAAGGATACATTTAAAGTATCAAGCATAGTCATTATAATGCAATAGGAAATAGTCTAATAAATTATCTGTCCTGTTATTGTTTCTAGGACAAATATTGGATGTAGGAAAGATTTATTAGACGGACATATTTGTGAATTTATCTTATAAATTAAACTTTTTGGAAACTGAATCTATTATTAACACCAAGACCCCACAAGGATTTAATTAAAGGCCTATTAGTCAAACTAATTCCTGACATGACATAGGTTTGTATTACACAGACATATTTGACTTTCCAAACATGCTTGTGAGATTTGGCATTTTGCTGAGAGATACTTATTGATAAACATAACTGGGGAGAAATTACTGAAAAGAAATTCTGGCTTCCACTGGATGTATAAATTACCTCCTATTACTGGTGCCTGGGAAAAAATGAACATATTGTAGAATGATCCACTGTTATAAAATCACTTCTAGTAAGACAGATTCAGAATATTGGACGCGACCCTGTATTTAGAGAGCAAAAGGATCAGGGCCACACCCACTTCCAAACCAGACTCAAAATTTCAAGATATGAGCGTGGAAACTCGGTCTGTGCTGTAACAGAGTTAGAGCAAAATGTCTGGAGGAGCTCAGCACCACTGGCAGCAACACAGACCTGGGAGTTGGGACATCTGAGCTCCCCTCCCATCCGTCACAGACTGGATCATAAAACCACAGAATGGTTTGGGTTGGAAGGGACCTTAAAGATCATCTGGTTCCAACCCTCTGCCCTGGCCAAGGACACCTTCCACCAGACCAGGTTGCTCCTTTCCATATGATGTTGGGATTTAAGCCAGAGTCCTGGTTGGATCTTGCTTAGAACCTTGTGATTGCATGTTTCCAGGGCTGTAGAGAAACCAGGCATGGTCTGAATCTTTCGTCACTCTTTTAAATGCAGAAAGCATTGGCCATGATATCTCCATGGACCAGTTGCTGGGATAATTGTGCCATTTCAAGCTCACCTGTAGAACAGATACAACAGCATTTCCAGGCGCTTCTCTCTGCATGGATTTTAGAACAGAGACTGGGAAAGGTGAAGTCATAATGGAGCTTTGGTCCCTGCTTTGCTTCAGGATCAATCCCAGCACCACTGGATGCAGTCAGGGATGGTAACTGGGGGCTGTGCATGAGGCCATTGATGGAAGGCAAGCCTGGCAGAAGTTAATAGGACAAATGTAATCACAGCTCTTCTCCTTTTTTCAGGGGTTTTGTACAGTGTGAGTGAATGCTGCTTAGCCTGGTTTAGGTTTAGGCACAGCTGATCTGCCTTGGGGTCTCTTCCAGTGCTGGCTTCTTTGACTCTATTAGATATTTTCACACAGAGGCTTTACAGTCACTGCTGATACATCATAGCTAATTCAGCAGACACCTTGGTACAATTAGTAAGAAGATATTCCCCTATCACATCACATTAAAATGAAACTTATTTCACAGCTTCTTGGCACAGAAAGTGTTTTGCTAACCTCTTACACCAGAGCCATAGAGGTAGAATTCATCAGATTAACATTTTAGCATTGTGGCTTCATCAGAAGGGTCTGTTGTGCTCTGCATCTCCTGAAAGGGCAGCAGTCCCCTTCTAACACCCAAGCATTAGTTCATCAGCACATCAGCCAGATGTCAAAGTCAGCCTTGCTCTTACCAGAGAATAAATAAGGGAGGATTTTCACACAAGTTCCCATCTATAATCCTGTGGGGTTAAGTCATGGTGTCTCAGTTTTGGTGAGTATGACACAGGCAGAAGAAATGAACCTTGTCCTCCCACTGCTAGTGCATGGATTGTGCTGACAGTGGGCAAAGGTGCCACATGTCACCCGTGGTGTGGTTCAGGGCCACCCTGGTGAGAAACTGCTCATGGAGCAGAATGGCTCCGAGCCAGCACATTGGGCTGGGGGATTTTCAATGAAATTGTAATTAATGAGAAAGCTTTCTGCAGCCGTCCTCAGCGTTCAGTAAAAGCATGGCTTTATGTTTTCAAAATTTATCCAAAGGTGTTTTTAAAAAATCCTGCATGTTTATTTAAACCATTTTTTTTCCTTTACCAAAATCTATATGAATAAAAAAATGTGTAGTTTGGAGATTTTTTAGTGGACAAAGAAACCAAAGTCCTGCTCTTGTCCTGTGCCCCTAAAAACATCAATGCAGAAGCCTGTGAAATTTTGTATTTAATTTAGGGGTTTTTTTCCCATCAGTTAGAACAGGACTGGCTTTACAAATAAACAAACAAAAATTATAGGCTGAATTCTTGTTTGTGCTGCAACAAGACCTATTGGTGAGACTTCAGTATGGAAAATGTAGGGGAAGCAGAGTAGAAACTGAAAAAGTATCCACACTTTAGAGAGCTATGGAGATTAATAAAGTCATTGTCCATCATCTTGTCTTCCCTGGACAAAATAATCCTAGTTACCTACCCCCCATCAGACAAAGATTGGCCTCATCTCTTTCAGCAGGGCCAAGTGGACGGAGGCAACTCCATACACTTTGAAAAAGGTGAGGGCTGGACCATGACTGTCATGAGTAGCCTGGATAGATGTGAAGACATCAAAGGAGAAATAATTGCATGGAAATTGGGAACTCAGTGGGTTTTTTAAGCCTGATTTAAGGCAGAAGAAGGAAGTAAATGATGTTGGCTCTAGTCCTGGCAGTGGTGGTGAAAGTGGAGGCTGTTTCAAGTCCCACAGTCCTCTCTGAGAAACTAAAGGAAATTTCTCTGCAGACTTTAATGGAAAATGTTCTCTGCTTTTCAGTCTCATTCTTGTTGAAAATGGAAACATTTTCTAGAAATTAAACTTCAATGGAAAACAGGGGTTTTGAAACTTTGAACTTGTCTGTTTTCCAGGAAACCTGTCATTAATAGCCAACATTATTAGAGAGGACGCATGAGTCATGAAAACCTCAAGAAATTTTCAGCATGAACTAGCAAATAATGAAAAATAAACAAATTGTCTAAGAATGTGATAGAATTTTGGGGGGTTTTTATCTTCTCTTTAAATGGCAATGATATGGAAGATTTGAGCCAATATTAACCACCTCTCCCAGCCTAGAAAATGAGACTGAATTCTGCTGCTAGCCCACTGGGTGACACTGCTTTGCAGTCACCAGTACTGAGCCAGTTCACACCAGCCTGCCATTTGGCCCTGAATCTCCTGCTCATGTGATATTTGAATAGCATCTCTCCCTGCACCCTGATCAGATTAAGAGCAGGACTTTAAGAGATTGGAGTCATAACAAAATCAAGACATAATTCATACTATGTGTTTGCAATGCACTGGAAAGGAAATTAGTAAAGCTAATAAAAACAAAAAGTCTTATTAATTTCTTTATTTTCTCCTGGCTTCAGCTCTGGGACTAGAATTAACTTGTGGCAAATGCATATAAATCTCTCACTTAACTAGAATTCATCCTGATCTCCTTTCTGAAGGGTTACAAAATCCTCAATGAAAAGCCTCAGAAGACCATTAAATATCCTTGCTAGTGCAGTGCTAGGTGCTGCTCTCATGTCCATCAGTTGTCAGTTCTTCATCTCAAGACTTGAAGAGATCAAGGTGCCGTTGAAAAATGGGAGAGGTCTTCGCACCAGCAGTCCTGGTGTCTCAAAATGCTGAGGGAAAGACACTGATTGCAGAAAGTACTCAAGCACCTTTAAGATCACAGTAATTTTTCATCTTTAATGATTGTCATGCCTTCTTAAGGGTCGACTCATTAAAATACCTCTTTGTCCTTTGCCAGATCATTGTGTCATAATTATTTTTCCCCTGGATCTGCTGAATCCAAAGGCTGTGTAGTGATTTCGACTTTCCCTCATCATTTTGACTGTCATGAGTATTGTCAAAGAATTGGCTTTTCCTGCCACAGCCCAGGGTCTTGAGGGCAGCACTAATGCAAGTCAGTGTTGAAGACTGATCCATATATCCCAGAGAAAGATTGCTCCTCCCAAACTCCTCTAGAAATACCAATCAATGTTGCCATCTGGAGGACACACGGCTTTACAGTAGACCCTGTTTCCATTTTATGCTGCTGCTGTGATACCCCCACCATGAAAGCCCAGCTCACCACAAACAGTTGTTACTCTGCTTTTCATGTCCCAGATTTTCTTCAGTTCCTTCTGCAACTGATTATATCTGTTAGTCTTTTTTGGAATGTTCCGTGAAGCCTATCATTATTGTATTACTTTTACATCTGAGAAATTGTTGCTATTATCATTATTAAATAATAACAACCATATCTGATATCTTGATTTGTCAGAAATGCAAAAAACCCAACCAAACCCCGTGTTTCCTTTACAAATTATTTCTGATGTCTTGGAAAAGCATTTCTCCTCAAAGCAAGGGCTGTGCAGTGTGGCAGACTCGAGCAGGCAGAGCTGTGGCTTGCTCTCTTTAGGGAAGTCAAAGAGCAAATTTCTCATGGAACTGAGTCATGGATATAAAGTGCAGACACAGAAAAGGTTTTTACACAGGTCAGTTTAACCCCTGCATTTGAAATATTCCTAAGGACAAGATCTGATAGATCTACAGATAATAGATGTCTAGTATCATCTAGGTTTCTATAAACCTGTGTGGTGAGTGTGGTGTCTCCAGGGGATGGTTCATCTGACTTACCCAGACATCTGCTGTAGGAGGAATGAAGAGCTCTCCTTTTCCCACTGACTTTACAGGGGGTCTAGAACAATCCTTTCAAATACATGTTCAATTTTTAGATAGCCGAAGGTGACTGAACTGAACACATATGGATGCCAAAGCTGGGTTAAAACTCTTAGATATCTCGAGACACTGACTTCATTAATCTAGACCAAGGCAGGTTCTCCCTGTTCTAGTCTAAGACAGTGAATCTTTTGTGACAAAAAGATAATATTAACCTTTATAAATCTAGAGCTTATGTACCTGCTTTTGTAATGATTTTATAAACAGATGCAAGGATAAAAGAGGTAATCCAGGCATCTCTGTGTTTCATACCAGGTATTCCAAAGAAATTTCACTGCTGTGGTTCACCAGTAATTATATTAACTTGTATCACAGAAGTGATTCTGCAGCTGTACCCCAACATGCACCTGATATTCTGATTTATGTTGAAACATAAAACAACAATTAAAAATAAACCCTCTGAATTTTCTGTTTCTGAACTACTTTCTCATCACTCTGGCTATTTTATATTTGACATGAGGTCCATTTCTCTAAGAGAAGACTTCTTCTGACCTCCACAAACTCTGGATGTGGTTCCATTTCTTGTGCTTTAGTTGAGATTATGTGGGGGATCTGTGGTTGGTGTGGCCATTCCAGCTCCTTGGGTCTGAATTAATTAGTTCTGGGCAGCAGTTGAAGTCAGCACCTTCTAGGGAAGACAGTCAACCTAAAGCACCACAGGTTACATGAACATTACTGGAAACAGAAATAGTGCTGGAAATTACCCTCAGAGGTCATCTTTGCCCATTTCAAGCCCCAAGCTCTGCCTAAGTCTCTTGGTCAGAAGTTTGTTTAACCTGCTCTTAATGGCCTTAGCTTCCAGAGATCCCACCACCTCCTCCCCGGACAGCCTCTTCAGGGTTTCACTGTTCTTCCTGTTTAAAAGAGTTGTTCTTCTTCCCCAGTATTTTGTCCAAACTTTCCCTGCAGTGTCACACTATCACTCCCCATCTTATCCTCTATCGACACAAAGTTAGAAATTGCAGAGCCAAGGAAACAGCAGTGATTTTTCTTTACCAGTTGAGACTGAGACATCAAACGCAGTTGTCAATCAATTTGGGCAGCACAGATGGCCTCTCTTCGAACATCAGTCAGATCAGAAAGTGATTTCTGGTTCTCAGTGGAAACAACATCCCCAAGTTGTCAGATCCTGAGCTCCCTGGGATAATAGCTTCCAGCAACATTCACCATGTACAAACTTTGGTGTGCCAAAGCTCCCGTGACCTGAGGGCAATAACTCCAGCAGACAGTGGCAGAGGATGGATATTGCAAGGTTCAGCGGGAGTGGTCCCTGTAAAAATTAATTGATTTTAGGACAAATTGCATCCCAGAAGATCTTGACAGTAGGATCCCAGGAGGAAATGGGCAGCCATCTATTCTGTAACCTCCACAGCTTTTGTCAGCTTGCAAGTTAGGTTCCCTGCTCCATAGGGTGTTTATAAATCGAATGTGGGAGCCTGTATGGACACATATAGAGACATATGGAGACCTCGTGTTCTCAGGCCCAGGCTCTCCTATACTTCTTCTAATTTAAAGGAATGCCTCTGTTCCTAGCTGGCCTTTTAGTGATTCATGGAGTCCTCCTTCAGCATTCCTGTTTTAAAATTGGAATACAAGTTTAGCAGGGACAGTTTTGTAAGCAGAATGACATTAACTTCATAGAAATGAATTTATGAATTTATTTTAAAAGCAACATGATTTCTTACTTGATGTCCTGCCAACTGGTCTTGTAAATATTTTTATTCTCTGCTTGGTATGGTGCCCTAATTAGGTACTTAATTTTCTACTTTGATGTATTAGCAGCCTTCTTGGTAATACCTGTTTGTAAACAGTGTGAAGCTGGAAACCATGTTATGCTCATATATTTTCAGCAACATTGTGGTACAACATCCCTTGTAAATCTCCAAACAGGCTATTAAAGGGCTTTCCCATGGCTTGCACCAGAGCACTGATGGAAATTAAGGCACTGTGCAGTGATGGGATTTGGTCCAACAGGACTCTTCAAGCCCTCCTATGCCCCTCTCTGTGCTGGTGTCCTTACCAAAGGTGCTCAGGGGTTTAAAGATGCCTGTGCCAGTTTTATGCCTTTGTCTCCACCACTAAATCATGTGTTAAATTCAGTTAAAACTTCCCAGTGGCCTGGAAGGGCCTGGAGAGGACCTTTGTGTGTATCTCCAGGTAGATGTCTGGATAGGCTGATACACTGTGATCACATTAACAAAACTCTTGGTGGAACCACTTTCTGCTGTCTTGGAAACTGCTGTGTTTAAGGGAATAATTTTGCTATTGCCACTATTTTCTTTTGTATCCCTCCTCCAAAATCAAGCAATATTTCTTCCCAAATTAAATGGGCTGTCGCTTTCAGAGCAGCATGCTTGACTCCTGTGTGTGACTTTGCCATTTTTGTCTTGTTGAATACTCTCTGTCAGATTATGATGAATGATTGCAGAGCAAAGTAAAAAAAATAGGCTGAAATCAAAATGTTTCAGCTTTGTTGAAAAAACACATTCCAATTGAGCCAAAGTGGGTTTTTCAAGGAAGTTTCCTAATGGGGAAATTGTAATTGTGAGCAGGGGGAATTGTAAGCTGCTCCTGGGATTTAGTAAAAATATTTATTTTTGCAAAGGATCTTGCAGGAACCTTTTCCACAAACGACCCCCAACAGAGATGCACTAAACCCTCTCCTCATCCTTTTGAGGATGTTTCTTGTGACTTTGGGGATTGGGACTTGGTTTGGGAGCCTTCAGAGAGGAGCATGCAGTTTTCACTATGCCCTACCACAATATATTGCATTTATCCCACTTCAATGTGCAAAGCGTGTCTTTCATTTCCAGTGAACAAAGATTTGGTTTCTAGTTCTGCTTTGTTTTCACCATATATTTTCAAAACCACTATTTTTTCCCATTAATGTTCACCTTTAACCTATTGATTTGCTATAAAAACAAGCCCTTTCATAAAGGAAAGGTAAAAGGAAATGAGGGAAAACATAAACACATTGCAAAAGCGAGGATTTCCCAGAATAAACCCACATATAACACAAATATATGATGTAGCTTCTTTTATTAGCACTGTAAAAAAGAAGGCAGGGAAAAATGTGAAAATACATTAGGGATTTTAAAGGCAAGCAAATCAATTAGTCATTACTGACATAAATTTCCCTTTCTTGGGGACGTTCAACCTTCTCATATCCCGTGGATGAACTCTAAAGCACCTGTAGTAGATCTGTTTTCAGTAAAGAGATTTAAACTACTGTAGATGTTTTTCCAAGGAAAATACAATGTTGACAGAATAATGCGTGGAAGAAGAGGCTACTAAGGCAGCTGCTATAAATTGCCAGCCTTGTAATCCCTCTTGCAACACGCCCAGCTTCACAGGATGTGCATTTGTTGATGCTCTACATATGGTTTTGAGCAAAAGTAATTCCCCCCGCAACATGACGAAAACTAAGCATGCCCTAGAATTGCAAAGAAGGGGTCCTTCCCTCACTGCCCTCCCCTCCCCGAGCACTGGGATAAGGATGCTCCTTTTGGAGAGCAGGATTGTGTTTTCACATATACCTCCATCACCTGGATAGATGTCTGTGGCACTGGCAGGAGTTAGGACATGAGTGTTCCCAGATGTCCCCACAGCCCCTGGCCATGTGCTGAGGGCTCAGATGGTCCCCTCAGGATGCCCAGCCTGGCTTGTGCTGCCAGTGAAGGTGGGTCTCTGGTAGTGTCCCCCACCATGGTTGCACCATTCTTCCTGTGCCCCCCTCCACATCTGCCAAGGCAGGAGAACATCTGGGAGAGATGGTGGAAACCTCTTCCACCGTCTTGGTGTGGTTTGGCTGTTCAGCCTTTCTCCTCCAACATCTTTTTCCACAAAGCAATTTTAGCATTTTATCCTTGGACATGATAAGGTGCTTATAGAACCTTCTTGTAGTCAAAGCTGATTCTGTGTTATTACAGGCTTTTTTTTTTTTTCCCCAAATATTATAACTTAAGCATTCCCAGCCCTTTCTCCTGGTGGAAGCACCCCTAAACTCCACTCTTTGTAGATGCATTAGTTTTCTGACACATCATTTCCCCTGTCTTCTTCCTTTTGTGGCCACAGAAAGAGCTGCCCATTACTAGTTGAGACCAACTGCTGCTTCTTGGGAAAACCCTGCTCAGGGCTTCCTCATGTGGGATGGGTTTTGGATCCCTCAGGGGTGATCTGTGCATGCTCATGCATGGATGCTCTGGATCCCTGAGCTCACAAAAATATTGCTGGAGCAGAACTGTAAAACAGGCAGGGGAAAAGATTTTGTGGAAGAGGCCACACCACAGGAGTGCCTGATCCTGAGAGAGCAAGAGTAGGATCATGAGGAGGCAACCAGAGTACACTCCCCCAGCTGTTGTCCTTTGCAGAAGCCTTGCCCTGTCTCCTTCTCAGCTATTCTGGTCTCAGCTCCAAAAATTGTTTTTACCGTGTCTTGTAATCCAGTAACTTTTCCATTTAAAATGCTTTAGCAACTGCAGCAGTGATCAGCACCCAGGAGCCCCTGCAGCAGCCTTGGGCAGACGCAGTGAAGCCGAACCCCCTCGTCTGATCCCTTATTCCCAGCAGCTTTTGAGCTGCCTCCCACAGGACCACATGGAGAGGGCTCAGGATGCTCCCACCCTGCCTCTGCTCATGTGCCTTTGAGTCAGAGCCTCTCCAGGGTGAGGTGTGAACTGCAAACACCATCTCTCTTCTCCATTGCCTAAACCGAGGCTGGGGTGAGAGATCTGGGCTGTGCAATTTGTGGGAGCAGTTCAGAAGCAGCTCCCACACTGGTGCTGCTGCACAGAAGAAACCAAATCCCATCCATGGCAGTAAGTGAGCAGCCAGGGCTGTGTGTCAGCATGGCATTGCTGAACCCCATGAGAGAGGTGAGAATAGAAGGATAAATAAACTGCCACTGGCATCAGCTATCAGGCATCAGGAGGGTTTCACCGCTTGGCAGGGGAATTTGCATTTTTTAAGCCAGGCAAACTTCTTTTCTGTTTGTGTTTTTTGGTTTCTTGGGTTTTTTTAATTCACTCTAAATAAAGAGGAATGTTTCCTATAGAAATTGATTTCTATAGAAAAAAAAATAGATGTGTTTCATACACACACAGAGACACAAACCACGCAGTTAGTAGGAATCCCATTGTCTGTGGAAAATCAACATAGATGGATGTTTCTGGTTGTTTGCAATGAGCCCCCAGGCTGATGGCTCTGGTCTGACCCTCCCCAGCATGAAAGTCTCAGGAGGAAAAGGTCTCCCCTCATTCTTCCATGTTGAGTTCTGCTGTGTCCTGGGGAGTTCTTGGGGAATGTGGGGTGCCCGTGAGGAGGGACAAAAACCCGGGTGTGGGAGCTAGAGAATCAAATACACTTTAGGCTGGCAAACTGTGGATGGCCACAGGGCTCCTGGGCGATGCCTTTTGGCCCAGGGTTTGATATTTACCGGTTCGCACTTGCTCTATGGGTCTGTGACCTTTTTTTGAAACTTCTTCTTTACGAGTTTATTTTGGCTGGGCTCAGGCATTCATAAAATTCCTAGGGAACGGGAGGCTTGAAGCATGGCTTGTAAAAGGAGGAGTGGGGAGGTGGGAGAATGGATTGAGGAGGAGAGTTTTCCATTACCCTGTCACAGCACAGGTCTTACGCCTCTGAGTTCCTTTGCAAAGCTGCACGCTTCTGAAAAGGGGAGAGAGAAAAGGAGGAGAGAGGGGGGAAAGCTTCCTTCCCCATTTGGGAGGCAGGATCCATCCCTAAGTATATAGGTCTTTCTCCAGTTTCCCTTGTCAGTCATCCTTCTGCAGCTTTTGGTCTTCGCAGCAGGTCAGCAGAGTTGGTGAATAGCTCGGCAAGCACAAGGCATCTGAAACAAATTAGATCTCTTATAGCCACCCAGAGACTGATGATGGATGGAGGTCTGTATTTACAGCAAAACTAATTGGCAACATACACAGACATCCAAAAAAGTATATTATTTTGCCAGACTTTGGAGTCACTAGGCCCTTTATTTTTTATTGCAGAACATTATACAGCTAGAGATAAAAAAGAACAGTGAAAGTTTTAAATCTAATAAAAGCATTTGACTGCAGAGTAAAAATAACATACACAGAGAAGTTTGATTTGGAATCGAATTTTATTAATGGTCTTTTCTCCGCAAAATGTTTCCAATTAAAAAACAATTCTGAAGTGATGCATTAATAAACTGCTCCCCCCTCTCCCTTGGAGGGACTAAGAGTTTTAAAGGCTGAGGTGGATAAAAAAATCCAGTGGATGTTATTAAAACATAATTTAATATAACCTAAATATAGTGCTTGCATACCACAGAGAGAGAACCGGCTGTATAATTGAATTCGAAACAATGATAGTATGTTGACTTTTCAAAGAGAAATATTATCAGATTGTAAGCTGCTGTTCAAAAGAGGGGTCGTCTTTAAACACCGAGGCATGCAAGAAGCAATAAAGAGCAAAATCAGCCACGTTTCCCTGGACAGCATGTGGCAGATTTAGATTTCTCAAAGGCATGAATAGATGTGAAATTGGGAGCATGCGGTAGATGAACAGTCTGGATTCTAACAAGTCATTTGTTTGATTTTTAGATGAACGATCTCTTTACTTAGAAAAGAGGAGAGAAGGGAAAATACAGAGAGAGACAGATAAATGGGTCTTGCAGATCTGGTCTTCCAAAAGCGTTTGAGAAAATTGTGTATTTTTATCTGTTGATGTCATTGGGCAGAGCCTGGCTCTGAGTGATGAAAGCTCGTGTAAAGTGTTTTCCCTGGGCTGGGAGCATTGTTCCCTGATAGACATATTTGCATGAGAAATAGATGAGCTCCAGGGAAGGTCAAATGCATGCATGATGAGGGGGCTGTGGGCTGGGGAGGGGACTCAGATTCCCCTGACCACCTACACTTCTGTAGCTTTCCTTAATTTTGTTTTGAAGTGGGAATGAGCAGAGAGTGACCAGATGATCTGCATTAGCATCTTTCTATGCTAAAAATCCAACTTTCTCTCTGCTCATGCAGAAGACAAAAGAACAAGTTTCCTTGCCTACCCCAAACACCAAAATCTCCATCATCAGGAATCCTCCTCCTCAAGCCAGAGGCTGCAACAGACCGGTGGGATCAGGGAGCACCCACACCCTGTGGCACCCTCAGCTGGCTCAGAGCCAGATTAAAAGGGTCCTCCTCATCTCACCAGGGAGGGTGAAGACCTCTCTACACCCAACCATATAATTTGCATCCACTTCAACACCCTTTTCCCAGCAGCACTGTGTGAAGGGACCTAAGTGCAAATAAGAATTAAACCCATGATCTTCCTCCAAAGGATTATCCCTGATCACCCATTATTACTATTATTACTGTGTTTGCCAGGGCGGGTTTTCTTATTCTAAGCCCTTTTTTTTTTTTTTATTTTTTTTTTTGGCTGCATCTGGGAAGCTGTCCTTTGTGTAAACAGCTATCAGAGTGAGCAGGAGTATGTGATCCATTAGCTCCGCTGAAAACGCAATCATTGTGTTATTCCAAGCTGATGAAAACGTCCTCTGTAGTTTTCTCTCCCAATATCCACATGCCAATCAGCATTTGTCAGTGATATAATTTTCTCGCATAAACACATCCGTTGTGCAACTTCCACCCGGAGTAAATAGACATAATTCCAAAACCAAATAACACACTTGGAGGGGAACGGGAGATTAGACAGACAAGGAGGTGGAGGGGGAGCGGTGGGGAGTGAAACTGCAAGGAGAGATCAGCTTTAATAGCAAAGGGGGAAGATGGAAAATCCTCAGGAACAGGCACCACGACTGGTTTATTTCTTCACGGAGCAAAAAAGGCTGGGAAGGCGAATAGTTTGGGCTATTTTTTTAATGAACATTTGTGAATGAGGACCACCATGAATTGCTGAAAGAAGGATGGCTGTTGTTTATGGAATTGGGAAAACAATTTTTTTTCCCAATTTGAAAGAGAATAGACAATACACTATAAGTGGGGAGGTGCCATTTCCCCGTTTTCACCAGAAGGCCTGCTCAGACATGCTACATTTTTCCCCTCCTTGTTCAAAGCTTACATAACCTCCGGGTAATTGTATCTTTGAATCCAATATTGCAGACTTATGCAAAAGAATGTTTTCCATCCCATATGTTTCCAGTGTGTTTGGTGTGTCTGTGTTTGTGTGTAAGGAAATTTGTAAAATAAATCCTTTATTTACATGAGTCCCCAGACTTGGCAGACCATGGCTGTGCCATGTGCATTCGTACAGGATTGGTCTGTGGCTGTATGCAGTGTTTATTTAAATATATCCTCTGCCTACACACTGTACAAAAGGCATATGTATACATCAGAAAATACTGTATGGCAGTAGAAAATATGTCTGTTCTTTAGAGGAATGTCTTACATGTGATCCTGTAGGAGAATTATACAAGAAAATAGGCTGGTTCAGGAGGACAGGATAAAAAGTATAATTGTCTGTGTTTGTGTGCATATAGATACATTTTGGGTGTGTGTACATGCACCCTTGTGTGTCTCTTCAGGTCACAGCCCTTGCAAAATTGATGTCTGAGAGGGCTCCTACATGAAATAGGATCTACCTCTTGTCCCGAGGCAGAATTACACCCATTAACCATTTTCCAAACCAATTCAAACTGCCGAAAACACGGTTCTCTGCCCGTATTTGCGTGTGCGCTTCTCTACGAAGACACGAACTTCAAATCGTGCTCTGCCTCAGAGAATGATCTGGGGCGATTTCAGGGGCGCCCAGGGCACGGTGAGCCAGCAGAACAGTCCCACGCCTCCCTCCCCGGGCAGGCAGTTTGCAGGCAGCTGCCAAACCAGGCCGGCCAGAGATGCTTCCATCCCTTTTCCATGCGCACGCCGGGCTCTCGCCCCGCCGGGTGCCCGCGCTGCGGGACAGCTGTGCCGCGGCTCCCGGCCGGAGCATCCCCGGCGCGGGGGGCGACGGGGACCTCACTCAGGGTCCCCGCTAGGTTTTACAAAGCTCCTCCACGCACCGGGCGAGGCGGCAACATCCCTAAATGCCTCCCAGCTGCGGTGTTCTCAACCATCGCTGGTCCTGCCGAGAGCAATCTCGGTGTCTCCCTTCGCGCCCGGAGCACCGGCTGTCCCAAAGCCACTCGTGTCCCCCACTGCCAGTGCTCTGTGTAGGGCCCTGCCTGGCTGCGCTGCACAGGGACAACGACACAAACTTTTATGTGATCCCATGGGAACCGATCTGGTTTCAAACGCAAGCGCTGGATCACCTGATTTGCATTTTTCCCCGTTCGAGGGTCCCAGGCTAGGGGAGAGGAGAGCTGAAACTCTAAACCGCTTTGTGCTTATTTGCTTTATGATCCTGTTGGGTGCAGTGTTTACTCAAATCCGGCAAGCATCTGGATTAGATAATTTGTTGGAAATTAGCAGTGTTTGATGGTTATCGGCCCTTGCGTGATTAAAACCCGGCTGTCAGCGTCGTGTTTGGGTTTCGGGAAGGCAGGGACAGCAGCTGCAGGAATCCCCATGCTCAGAGCTTTGGGGAGCTGCGGGGCTCACACCACCCCGGAAGGGATCCATCCAGGAGCCCCCTGCACTGATGGGGGGCTTCCCAGGAGAGACAGAGGGGGAAAAGTGCTGAAAAAAAATTCTGTTCAGCTCCTACTGACATATAGATGAGAAGGGAGGGAAGGGGTGCAGGGGTCTGGGGTCTGTGTCTTCCATCTTACAAATATTTCAGCTGCTTCTACCAGGTCTGTGCTTTGCCCTTCATATTCACACCAAAGATGGGCGCAGCATGAGTGCAGAAAAGCTTTCCTCACTTTCTGCTCTTCGTTTTTGATTTTTCCTATCTAGGGAAATATTTGTGCACCCCTCCCCATCCCTGCACTCCCACATCCAAGCACAAAGAACATTCACCCTCTTTCCTTCTCTTTCTCCCTCCTTCCTCCACCCTTCCGTTTAGGGCTGGATCTTGCTCCCTATAAGTTACCTGGGGTTTTAAGGCTGGATTGAATGGTGACAAGCCCAAACCCTGCTGGAGGGGTTTCATCATCATTATATTAATATGCACATTTTTTTCACAAGGCTTCACAGAGCAGTTCAGCAAAACACTCATAGCATAGCAGATGTTTTGCTGGTCACAGGGAGAGGAAAGTATTAAAGGCATTGCTTCATCCACTTGGGGCCCGTGGGGCTCAGTGAGTGCAGTGCCCAAGTGGTTTTTGTAGAAGAGGGTCAGATATGTCAGTATCCTGTGCTGGGGCAGAACCTGGACTGCCAGACAGGTGCTATGTGCGTGCTATTCACCAGCAGGAAAAGCCAAGAGAATGCTTAGGAAGTTAAGTAATTACAGTCCCTTTCTCAGGTATATCAGGTAGATAAATGATTAAGAGCAAACTGTATGAATACTTTGCAGAATGGTGAGAGATGTGCATGTATAAACATGTTTAAAATATAATATATAGGCTTTTAAAGTATGCTTCGTCCTACAGTGACTCTTAAGAATTAATATGTTCAGCTGTGCATGTATAGATGTATTCACAGTATAGTATGAACCACATAAGATTGACTCAGTCATAGTAAACGAGCAGAGCTGAAATATAAAGCACTTGTTGGTTCTATTTTTTTAATATAGTGTAATATGCTGTCTTAAGAAAGGGTACCAAATAATAAATAATTTCTGCAGTTACATTCTGAAACTGGCCCCACCACTTACTCCCAACAGTGCTACAGCAGTGCCTGCCAGCTCCCCTTTACACAAGTAGGGTGGGAGGTTGTTTGGTCATCTTTGCATCAGCACAGCAGCACTGCCAGGGATGTGCTAGGGCTGTGGTGGGGATCCTGCACTGGTGAACCTCAGGCAGACCTTCAGGCTGGTCCCATCTGGGCTGCCAGCCTCATCCAAGCAAGATCTGAGCATTGTAAGTTTGTAAAGGCAAACCCAGAAGGAGTTCTGGAATCACATAGGAATGGGTGTTATCTTTCAACCCCTCATTTTCAAACTGCTGTTATGCATTTAAAAGCTATTTCTCTAGTTGTCAGTAGTCAGCTGTGGGGCATGGGTCTGTCTGCAGATATCCCTGCCTGGGATGTCCCTAGGTTGATCCATTCCATGTCAGTACATCCATATGGACCAATGCATGGTCCCACAGTACCTGCATCCAGGGCACTTGGGATATGGGGCACCTCTAGACCAGACTCTATGTGTGTGTTCTCTGCAGGCTTCTGGACTAGGGAAATTATCAAATCATCACCCTTTAAACCTTTCCAATCACTTCCCGCCCACAGCTTGATTTCTGGGGCCTTCAGATCTCCAGGCAAGTTTGCTGCCTCGCACTAATGAATGCCGCGCGCTGAGTGAAAACTCTATCTGCACATCTTTAAATTAAACCAAACCACACACACGCACACACAGAAACCATTTCAGCCTACCCAGTGGGTTTTTGCCTTGCTGCATGTGCAGGATTTCTTATTGATGTGGGAACCATGCAGCAGAAGAAACTCCTTAAATATGCATCAGGAGTAGTAATTTCTCCCTGTTGCCTGCAGCATGGGTTCAGACGATATGATCATGAAAAGGGAGTGATTTCCTGCCCTGTGGAATTTAATTTTATGAATGGAGCCATGTAACACAGCATAGTAGCTTTAAAAAAACCACCATAAAAGACATGAGAGGAGAAAACAAGTTATACACCACTCTGTCATAGGGAAAACAAAGTTGACTTACATGGATTGACTTCCTCGTTTGCCCTTTCATTGTTCCTGGATGGTAAAACTCTTGCATTATGATTTTCAGAAGCACATAGCACTGAATGGTTTATGATGTTTACTTAGCATATAGGACAATAGATGGAGAAGCGCCATAATTTGTGACGCTGACTGCAAAATAAACCTACCATCACTCACACAGAGTGCTGTTCCTCTGGATAAACAGCCACGTTGCTGCTTGGCAGGAGCAGACCATCGTCTCCTGGGTCCTTCTTGCTGGAGCTGCACATCTTCGGGCCTCGAGCCATTGGTGTTTAAACAGAGAGGCCTTTTGACTCCAGTGGGGCAGTGCTGGCACTGCACAAGCTCTTTGTCCCTATTTAGATAAAATAAAGATCCCTGAAAGGCCTCTCGGCTCCAAAACCCCTCATGTGTTGCTCCACAATAGCTGCTGACATGGTAAAGTTGCAGAGAGGCCCCCTGCCAACAGTTTAGATATAATATCTTGGGGCCAGGAGCAGTTCAGATGTGGAGCAGAGTCCACGTTGTAGCCCTGGTCACAACTTTGTATTTGATTTACTAGGATAAGAAATCTCCTCATCCCCACTTTGATTTATGAAACCATCTCCAGTGCATCAAGGTGTGTTGGAGTCCAAAGCAACTGAACTTTGGAGCTTTTTCTGTGAGACTTTGAGTAAGGCCTTGTCTCAAGACCAGAGTCTGAATCACGAGTGTGTCTGAGCAAGTGTGTCCAGTGAATTTTATATATGCTTGAATTAACAAGTCCTAGAAGACAGAGTGGGAAAGGACCTTGAGAAGGTACTGACAGTTCTCCTCATCCAGGACCTCTTCTTAAAACTCCCTAATGATGGAGGTACCATAAACTCTATCAGCAAACTCTTCCAGTGCTGTCTTGTCTTTTGAACAACTTGCAAAAGTTCTTTCAACTTCTTTCAAAGCTCAAGGACAAGACTCTTCCTGTGTTTCCCATAGGAGACACAAAAGTCTATAACCTCCCTCTTCTCACTCAGGAGTTTGTGGACTGTCACACTGAGGCCTCTTTGCATTTCTTATACTGAACAAACCCACTAATTTTCAACCATTTCTCATCTTAAGTTTTCTAGATTTCTGATCTACTTTTTGTTGCTGTTGTGCTCCTCTGAATTCAAGCTGCTCTGTGCCTTCCTTAAGAATCTCCCCCAAGGTCTGACTATTTCTGGATTTGATCAGCTCTGATCAAAAGTTGGTTATGGACCATCTTTGTGGTTTTCACTTGAACTGGATCCAAAGCAAACTAATCCCATGGCATTTTTTCCCATTGATCTCTTGGGATGGGGCAGTTTTAAAGCAGTTACAGAAGATAAACACAAGGAAGACCTTCCTGGCAGTGAGCAGTGGGAGAGGCTTAGCTCGTGTGTCTTGCATAAGATGCCCTGGGTTATTAATTTCAATGTGAGGCTGAGTTTTTCTCTTTGGCATGTCCCACCAGCTTTTGACCAGGCAGGAGCAGTGGCATAGAGGAGGGGGAAAAACTGTACAGGTGCTGAACTTTGCCCAAAGCCACACTGAAACAACAGCTCTCCTGGTTTGCTTTGTCATGCATCATCCAGCTCACCAACAGCAACCTGCCAGAGTCCAGACAGACTCTATAAAACCCCATTCAATATATCCTGTTCCACATGGGTGTCCACTCTGGAAATGTTTTTTAGCTGGTTGTAGCTTAAATAGTGTAACAGGTTATCAGCCACACTGCTTGCATGCACATGATTGATAAGGAACAGACAGCATGGATTTACCTGATCTCATGTCACATCAGTCTAGACTTTTCTCCTGACAGAGTAGTAAGTTCTTGTGGGAGGGCTACAGTTGGGGTATTTTACCTTGACTTCAGAATCAGTGACGTTCCCATAAACATAACAGTCCACTCAATACCAGTCAAGACATTCTGATGTGCTGGGTGTGGAGAGAAGTACAGCTAAGCTGGCTGCTTTATACAAACCATTCTGAGAAAAACAGACATTGTTTGCCTTTTGCATCCTACTATTATATTATTATTGTTATTATTGTTATTCTTCTTCTTCTTCTTCTTATTATTCAAAGAACATGTCTTCTGAGGGAAGGAACTTTCTAGTTGCACTTCAGAAAAAAAAATATATTAAAACTCCTCTAATAAAATAACCAGGAAACTTTTCTCTAAGAGCGTGCCATTATGTCAACTCTGTTCAGTGGAGAAGCATTGCATTCAGTAAATATATATTCGGGAGCTACTTGGTGATCATTGACATTTGGCACTGTTCTTACATATCTCCCTATTAGCATGTTTATGTTTGGAGTGTACTTGACCTATTTCAGAAATATTCCTCATCTTTTCCCATTATTTACTGAGCAGCAATAACCCCAGATAGAACTGCTGCATTCTACAGGCTGCAAAGTTTCATAGAAACAAGAGGCCCCTCTTGTGTTGCTTAGGTAGCTCATGTGTGAAGGTAAATGTATTCCTGGATTTAATTAGGAGTTGCAGTATTAATATTTATGCAGATGAATCTAGGTTGGGAGGGAGGCAAAAGAAGGGGAAGCAATGGTGCGTTCGTCATTGCTGAAATGAACTGACCATTCTTCATGAGGGGTCACAAATATTCGAGATCTTTTGCATTAAAATAACTGTTTCACTCCTCGCTCCTAACTGAGGGCTCCTAACTGAGGGCAGAGATCCAAAGGCAGAGCTTGCACCAAAACCCCCCTTGTTTTGTTTCCTATTTAAATGCTATTTTTCATGCCAAGACAAAATTGAAGGCCAAATAAGACAGATCCTCTAGGGAGTATGGAGAGGGGAATTTCAGAAGCTGGAACAACAGGAGAGATCTGATCCATTCTGTCTCATGTTGGATATGATTTTCATGTGCTGCAATACTTTTCTGGATATTAGTGTGTTTTGAGGCATGAAATGAAAATTCAGAATCTTCCACTATTTTGTGACTGATAATGGAAGATTCAGCCATAATGTTTGGCATTCATATTTTGAAGCTGTACCATTTTAAAGTACCTCCTCATTATAGTTATCAAATACCTTTTCATTTCCAAAGTGTTAAGCTGGAACATATTGTCCACTTTCAAATTCTCACACACAAGAAAAATATTCGAATCTGCACTGATTGTTGAAACTCAGAGACAATTCAGGTCTTTCTGAGCTTGCCTCTTCAACACAGATGAGATAGCAGAAGACTCCTGGCTTGAACATGGCTTGTTTTTTTTCACTCTTGCTCTGACCTTGCACCCCTTACAGAATTTCGTTTGAAAACATTTGCAGGTACATAAAACAAGGGAACTGGAGATCCAGCCTGCATGAGTGGTATCACTGTGAGCTTAAATATGAGCATGAATTGTTCAAAGGTGGCATCTTCATGTTGGTATAATGTGTGATGGAGAGTCCTGGCACATCAGAAGTTATAAATCACTTGGGAACACAAAGCTGTCAAAGGCAACAGGGAAAACATGCTTTTTCTTGCTCAAAGAACAGTTCACCTCTTTGTTCTCCCTTTTGTACCCAAGCTGCACCTGCCCTCTTTGATTTTAATTATCAGGTACTAGGGGAGCATGGGGATGACTGTGTTAGAAAGCATTCCTTCAGGCACAGCTTCAGCTCTTTGTTCTGCTCTTATAAGGTAATAGGATGCTAATAAATCAGGTCTCTGGTTCACCATATTTAAGATGCTTCTAGTGACTGGAAAAATAATCACACTTTGGTCTATTTATTCCCTGTCTTTGGTTTGCCCTGTGCTTTTCTTCCATTCTTTCTGTCAGGACCGACACTGTTACCTCCATTCTGCAGAACAGCTTTTGCTCCTGTACAATTCAATTACCCTTTTTGGACAGTAAAGGAGAAAAGGCTTCAGTCCCAGCCCTTTGCTTCTGCTTTTTGCTCTGCTGTGGAAGTCACTTATATCCAGCATGATGCCACGAGTCTGCCCCACTCCAGGGTATTACGTGGCAGATGTGGAAAGCTGGAGGCAGCCACCAGCTCTGCACAAGCCTGAAAGCAGTCCCAAGCCCCTTGTCTGCCAAGGGACAGGGGATGTCCTTCCCTCACGTGGCAAGACAAGTTGCACAGTCATTCACCACCTCCTACCCACTTAGGGATTGCAGTCTCCCAGTTGCAATACAATAGACCATAATGTCACCCTACCACTCTGCAAAATCTGCTGTCAATAGAGTTACCTGCCTCAGGCAGAGGCTGTAACTGGGGCTGGGAAATGAAGTTGTGTCCATCCTTAAAAATAGACCAAGCCAGGATGATCCAGATCTCAGAGGGGGCAGCCTTGACTCCACGGGAATGGCAGAATCTGGCCATAAATAGTGTGCACCACAAAGAGATGCAGGAAAAAAAAAAACCCAACCAAAAAACCACTTAGCAACAACAGCAACAGTTGCCACTGCAATTATTCCAGCGAATGACAATAATTTGTTCTGACCACACTGTGGTCTGCCTATACCTTGCCAACTTGTTCCTGCTCCAGCCATTAATACCAGGTTATTTTGCACACAAAGAAAATAGCTCTCGTTTAAAGCTCCCTGTGCACTTTGTGAGTTGTTAATGAAGTCTCATGATATCTATGGCCTAAAAAGAGCACTGTGAGCTACTTTTTCTTAAGCAAGAATCGTGATCCGCTGGTTGTCAGAGGAATTAATTTGTCACTTTTTGTCCCTCATATTTGTGGCCCCGTTCTTTGGAATAATAAGAGCTTGGCTTGAGGAATGGGCATGAAATGTGGTTGTGTTTAAAATTTGTTTATTTTCATTGTTTTTCTTTAGCTTTGTTCTTGGAGCTTGTACAATAAAGGCAAATAATTTAAAGGACACAGAGGGCTGAAGTTTGGTTTTGTACTGAGTGTGGGAGGCTGACAGAAAAGCCATATCCAAGTGAAGGGACTGTATTCAGGGAAGCCAAGGTGAACTGAAATATTTAAAGACTCTGGAGGACTTGGACTTGGATTAACTTCCATCTTCCCTCTCAGCTTGTAACTCACACCAGACTCACACCCAGGCTGAACTCACACCCAGCTACTGGCAGGAAAAATTGCACCTCTTAAGTCATCAGCTGGAAAACTGGCTCAAGAGGCCAAAAGGAGCTCAGCGTGGGCAAACTCACCTGTTGAATCACACAGCCAGGGAGCAGCAAGGAAGAGACACTAAGCCGCTATGAATCAATGCTAATTACTCTCTGAGCTAATTGATGCATTCCAAAAATTCCTCTTGAGGTTCTTGGCACTCTGAGCTCCACATAGGTTCGTGAGAAAGTCCTTTCTTTTTATAAATAAACAGGCACCACTGCTGTGTGTGAGGACTTCAGGACTGGTATGACAGCAGCCTTAACCCAGAAGGATTTGTGGGACTTGAGGGTGATCCTCCACTCTCCACAGCTGCTCCTTCACAACCTGTTTCTCCCAGAAGTGGGACAGAACCCCCACCACAGGCTGTTTCCAAGCTGCTTATTAACATGTACTTTGTACCCTTACTGGCATTCAGATCAGATCAGCTCATCTGTAGGGCTGGTTAATGGGAAGATGACAACCAGCGAGTGCAAGGACTGTCCTTGTCTCAGGGTATGCAGTGAGAAACCTCTGGCTGCTGGGCAAGGAGTCCTCTTTCTCCTGTGGTTCTCAACCCACAGCATGAAGATCCCAGAGGCTACTTTGAGGTGCTTCCTAATGCCATCTGAGAGAGGCTGGTCCACCCTCAGGAGGCTTGACATTATTGCTCTGACAATCTGTGAGTTCAAAATGTGTCAGAAACTGCTTGAGTAGTGTCAAGTAGTTTGACTCCCTCTAAAGTCAGTGAAGACAGAGCTGTCTCCTCTAAACAGAGAGAGACAAATTGAGTTTGGAGATGACGACTTAGGCACTCACTCCTATGGCAAAGTTCCAGTTAGGTGTCACAATCTCCTCTGCAAATGCTAAAGACATCCTAAAATAAAGTTCAGTGTTGCCTGTATGTCTTAATGAAGTCTGAGGATATGTACTACTGTAAGCATGCAGGCAAAACTAATTGCTACTAACAGCTTTAAGCTGGTGTTTTCCCTTCCCTTCCCTTCTCCCATCACAGATGCTCCCCACACATGTATGTTTAGATTGATTCTTTTCAGTCTTTACTAGCATATTTCTCTATAAATTCATATTGATTATTTCATTAAGATAAATTAATTAGGAGAGATAGGAGATGGTCTAAGTGAGTTTTTAAGAAACAACTGTGGATTAAGTTCTACCTAGATTTACTGCATTGGAGTCACACTGGTAAGCTGAAAAACTGGGTTACATCAGGTGTCCTCCTTCTAAAGCGGTGGACAAATTAAAGCTGTTATATTCCCATAGTTTTTCTAACAGCACATTTCTCTCAATGAAACAATTGCTGTGGCTACATTTCAGCTGAATGAGTTCCCTATTGTCCTTCCTAAAAAGCGCTGAGCTCAGCACACCGCGCTGCAAAGTTGCTGGATTTGTTTTTGTCTCGTTCCAGTTTAGACATATGGCTAATCATGCTTGAAAACCACGTAATCTTATCCAGGGCAAAACTCATATCATTATGTAGGAAGAGTTTAAGTGTTTCCCCCTTATTTCAAAATAATGTTAAACTGGGATTACACTGTATTATATTCCTTTTGGACCTTAGATGTCCATGTGCATTCATATCAGCCGTCTGGCTGTCACATCCAGGCTTGCTGCCTCAGTGAGTAACAGTGAAGGAAACCAGCATATTAGCTCCTGGAACAAATGAGCCCTTTTCTTTGTAAGAAGATAGCTTGGACATAACTTAATATTAACTGCTCCCTGTTCTTCTTAATGGAAAGCTCAGTGACATGACAGATGTCATGTCAGGTGACAGATAAATGAGTATTAATGGTCTCCCAGGCTGCTGAAGTTTTGGAGTATAAAAACACGTCCCACCCCCTTAAGAAAATTCTCATTTGTGCGTTTTTCAGAAAAAATATAGTATTTTTGAGCAGCGTGATTTTTTATTAGATGCAAATGTAGCCTGTATCCCACAATAATAAACACACAGCTCTCCATGCCTGCTACACCCAGGATCAATTCTGTATTTTTGCAATTTGCACAGAGCTATGTGAATAGATGACACAAACATTGAAACACCTGGTTTTTTTTTTTTTTTTTTTGGTCAGACATGCTGGGCTATATGTGATGTACACACACATATTTTGTGTATGCAGCACTATCCCCATGGCCATAAACTCACACATCTCTGCAGGCACCTGAGGGTAAATCTGTGTAATTATCCACATTGAGGTCTCAAGGCAGAGCTCTGAGGTTTTTTAATCCAACTCTCTGTGGGCAGAATTACTTGCAGAGACCTATTTATAGCATGTGTGGTGTGTGTGGCAGATTTCTGTGCTGTGCTTTGCCCGCACACACACCTATGTGTGCCAGGGCAGTAGGGCAGGTAGGGGAATATCTATATAATATACATATCAGTGCATTCTGAGCAGCTCATTGAGCTCAGCACCGTCCTCCTTCTGCTGCTTTTGTGCCCTTCATTATAGAAACATACTTGAGTTTGCTCAGTTGCTTATCCCAAAGGCCAACTTTTGATCTTCTCTTGGGAACCTGTCGCACTGCCTTGGTCTCTAGGTACCACAGCCAATGTGTTTACCAACTCTTTTTCTCTTTCTCGCCCTTTCTATTATGTGTCCCCTTTTCTCTGTCGCACAAAAGCGCTGCGCGGTGCTTGTGTGTGGTCCCCAAGAGATGCGGGCCCGGCGAGGAGCCGGGTTTGGGCGAGGCGCTGGGCTGGAGGATCTGTGAACCCGTGCAATTAGCAGTTTAGATCCGGGACCCCACGTGTGGGAGCGGGGCCCGTGGCTGTGCCCCGCCATGGGGACATCGCCCTCCGGGCGAGTGCACCGACCCCTGGCAGAAGGGTCACGGCGCGCCGCAGACAGCCCCGAGCTCAGGAAAAACCCCGGGATCAGAGCCGCAATCTGTGCTGGGGTGTCCTCCCACCCCCCCTCAAGCTCCCTGCACAACACATGGATTCAGAAAGGGATCATTTGGAAAGCATTTGCAAACATATGGGTCGTTTTTAAGTCAAGATTTCTGTAATTCGCTGTGTTTCCTAGTTTTTTTGGAGGGAGGAGTTTGGTGGGGGTT
>VXAX01004703.1:634940-728648 GCA_013399835.1 Leptocoma aspasia
TGGGGTGGGCAGGGTGGGCTCCCCGCTGCTCCGGGCTCCCGATGCTTCCATGCCTCCCCATCCCCGGCTCTTCCCCTTCCCCGAGGCACAGCCCTGGTGCCTCTGTGAGCCCCCGTCCGTGCCCCCCGAGCCGGGCTGGTGCGTGTCCGTCCCCCCGCCCGGGCAAAGGATGAAGGGGAAAACGCGAGTAAAGCCAAGTTTCCCGGCTAAATACAGCCGCGTTCAGCTATTTTAGGGACGGGGGTCGGTTCCAAACCCAGAGGGACCAGCTCCCCTTGTGCTTGTCACCCAAAATGTGAGAGCACGCGGGAGGGAGGGGACGAAGGAGTGGCTGCACCCCACCCCCCGGCTGCTCCCTGGGTTTGGGCTTTCAGTGCCCACCTTGTGTCCCTCCTGCAGACTCAGACGCCCTTTGGAGCAGAGAGGCGAAAGTCACTTGTCGCTTTTGTTTTAACACCTTGATGAGTGAAATACAGAAAATCTGAAATGTGACCTGTGTGTAGCCAAGGGACTTAGCCAGAAACCCTCCTTGTAACCCCGCTTTCTCCTTCTGAAGCCAGGGGAAATGATTCTGACTCCGTTCAGCAGCATCGTGCCCGCCGCAGGCTGCAGTGCCAGCTGTACCTGCCCCACTGCTGGGTTTTTCCTGTGAGCAGATGTTGTCTGCTTGTTGCCAGTGTGGGTTGGCATCTGGTCCTGGCTTAAGTACAAATTTACATAATATGTAATATAATGTAAAATACATCCTAGTCAATATGGTATATATATATATAAAAAACACTACACAGCATAAAATACGCACAATATTCTGTGTAATACTGAATTTGCAACAACAGGAGATATAGTAATGCAGGGGATTTTGCAAACTGCTGTGTCTTGTACGTGTCTTGTATGTAAAGCTCATATTACAAGCCATTAGTTAGGTTGTTTGGTGATCTTAAGATCATTCATAGTCAATTAACCCATGGGACTAAATTATCCCACACTACTCCTGCCTCAGGTCGATATCTACATAATCTTTCCACTCTAATACATCAGCTGCTTCTGGGTCTGAGTCACACAAAAATGCTGTATCTTATCCCTAATTTTACATAGGTGTGTGTGTGTGTAGTCTCAATATATAATGAGTGTTTCTTTGCAAAGCTGTGTTGTGTGTGTAGGATTGCATATGTATGAACACTATTTCTTTGTAAAACTGTAAAATTTTCAAGGTTGACAAGGTGTCTTTGTTAGGAACGTGCATGATTTCGTTATATACCCAAAGCTGCCCAAGCTAAAAGCCAGGAAGGAAAGAAAAATCATTATGGTGCTGAGTCTAAGGAAGGCTGGTTTGCTCGGTGCCGTTCTAGGCTGTGATGCCCATGAAGCCAAAAAAAGCTGGAAGGTTCATTTTCCAGCTGCTTTAGTGCCCCAGCCCACAGGGAGGAGCCAGCTGTGGGAGCAGAGCCAGCGAAGGGAAGAGCTGGCGAGCCTTTTGGAATGTGGCTAAAGCAACTGCGATCTGGGGTGCACATTACAGCTGTCCTTAGGAGCTGGGTTTTCTCTGTTGAAGCTGTTCAGGGCTGTGAGGGAAAAAAGCCTTGTAAGTATCAGCACTAGGGTGCTGCTTCAGAGAACAACTTTCTTCTCTGCTGCCGTGTCTTGTGTGATTTTTGAAAAAATCGGTAAAACTTAGGATTTGCAGAAGGAACAATACCAAGTGTGTATGAGCCTGGATGTGCGTGTTTAGAAGTCACGAACACCCACACAGAATCCCACAGCTGCCAACAGGAAACACGTGTATGTCCACAGAAAATCAGTTTGCGTTTTGGGGAGGATATCTGTGTCAAACACGGATAAATAGAGTAGGGGTAGACACAGACGCCTCAACTGCTCACAGATTTAAAAAAAATAATTTGGGAAGAGAGTAAGAGAGATTTTTCTCAAATGCTGATCTATGCAAATGGACAGAATAAAACGATTAATGCTCATGGAGTAGAAGGCTGTAAAAGCACATGCAGAGTGGCGTTTATTTTCTGTGACAGCTACATGGTGTAATATTTTGATCTCAAACTCCAATTATTTGGTCACTAAAGAAGCCTGTTGCTGGGTCAGGACTCAGGGGTTCCATTTTGATCTCTGATATCGGAAAGTTATAATTGTCTTCCACTCATGGTAATATTGCCTAATATTAAAAAATGCATAATTATGTTATAAACTTTTTTTCCTGCCTTCTCCTCTAAATTTAAAACCAGATTTTTTTTTTGTGGTTAGTTTGTACTGAAAATGACTCATACTCATCAGGTCAGGCCTATTAATTTATTTGTCTTGTTGTTTTTGAAAGGAAAGAAAATTATTTCTTTAAAGTACCATCAAGTGTGTTTCTCTTCCCCCTCCCTAGAGAAAAAAGACACTTTTTTTTTTCTCCTTGTGATCTGTGTGCAAATAATCAGAAACAAACTGGTGAGGGGAGAGGGAAGAGTTGTTCCAAACTTTGACTTGTCTGTCTTACAGAGGGGTTTATGAGGGGGTTTGTGCAGCACCTTTCCTGTAGCTTCACAAACATTTTGGGTTCTATTTGGCCAGGTGGTGATCTCCAAGGGGCTCAGTTCAGCCACACAGAGTAAAGAATTCTGTGCTTATCTATCTGATGGGCCACTTGTTGGATTGACACCTTCCAGCCAATAAAGGGCTTAAAGGAAGGTGTTAATCCAACACCAGGGACCAGGAAGCCTGATTTGTCCTGCAGACTGTTGTCATCTATCTGTATGGAGATCTCTGTGCCAAGTGCAAGCATCAATCTCAGCTCTGTAGACTTTTACCTGTTTCTTTTTCTAGCACCATGTAGTGAAGAAGTGTGCATTGAGAGAAGTGTGCATTGAGAGAAGTGTGCATATTTATTCTGTGTTAATCACCTCTCATCACTGCTCCCATCCCCTTTTTAAGGGTAAAACACCCAGGGCCATAGAGCAGCCAGAATTTAAGAACATTTACTTGCATTCAGCCGGGGGTACAAGGGCTCAGCTGTGCCTGGAGAGGCTCAAGGTTTTGCTCTATGAGGGTGGGGAACCTTTGTGGAGGCAAGATGATGTAGTGGCCGTATTACAATGACATGATTAATATTCCAGCATGATATAGCCTCATCTGAGCCCAAATTTTTGCTTTAACCATCAGATATTACATTGCAGGTTAGTGAGCCTGTTGAAATGCAGAGACCTGACACCGTTCAGTTGCCCTTGGTCTTGACTTACTGATCATCAGATCAGGGAGGGCACATCAGATTGGGCTGGAGTCTGATTTGGACACCAGAAACACAGCTGCCATGTCATGGCTCTACCCAACACCATTAATCATTGCTAGGGGCCAGTGCATATCACAGAAATGTCCTCAGGGACAGGACCATTCTCTAGGGTGGTGGCACTTCCCCTGGTTGGAATTTAGCTCCTGCCTTCCTCCAGCCCTTGCAGCATTGCTCCTGAGCTTTATCTGACCGGGAAGTGTCACTGGCCAATCCCTAAGGCAATTACTAATCCCAGGGAAATGCCCTGCACCTCTGCACTGGCTGTTTAATCCAAGTCTCTGCTGGTTTATTTCCTAAATCCCATCTGAGCAGTGTGGCTGGATAAATCAGCAGCTACTCACCCAGCTGGGAGCTGTGCAGAGCCCCGGGGGAAGCCAAGAATGTGTTAGGGAGATCTGGACTTGGGCTCTGCTGCACTTTCTCAGGGAAAGGACTTTTATTTCTGCATCTTGGAGTGTGGATTTCCTCAACCTTTTCTTCCTTGGTAGGCATTGCCACTGGTGAAAGCACAGGTGGCAAATGTGCCCTCCTGGCCCTGGCAGCCCCTGGTTCTTCTTTGGACAAATTAGCCTCCTGTAACCTACTGCAAAGGGGGTGTGTGCACCCCAGACTGGGATGTCCCTGGTTAAAACCTTTCCAGGCTTCCAGCAGAGGCACAGCAAAGCATCCCACTGATTTTACTGACAGCATGGGACCAATTTCCAAGAAATTTAGGGATGCTGCATTGCCTTGTGGCTTCTGGGAGGGATTTGAACCAATGACTGAAATTAGAAAGCTGCCTGGAGTGAGTTGGTTTCACTCCCACCCCATCCCAGTTTTAGATTTTCATCTCAAATCTCCTTTTCATTGTGATTATATATAATACATAATCATCATCTGTTTGACAAGCTAGGGTTCTGACTCCAAGCTCTGCTGCCAAAGAGCCATGGAAGGAAATAACCAAAAAACCGTATGTACTTTGGGCACAATGTAGTGTGCAAACACAGCACAAACACCCCAAATCTGTTCTTCTGTATCTGATTTTGATTGACTTCGAAGAATCGTTAAGAATGATAATGAGAAGCTGATGACATCTCAGCCTGAGGAATGCACCACTGCTAGAGAACAGATGCTGCGAAGACCTTTATTTAAAACTTTTTTTAAAAATCAGCTTGGCACCTTGGCCTTTCTTAGGCTAAATGCTGAAACTTGGAGCAACCACAGCACTTGGAAGTTGGGATCCTTTGAAAACCATTGGTTTTACTGCAGAAGAATGCAAATTTAGCAAGTTACAGATTTCTTTCTCAGTGATCAATATTATTTCTTCTTTCATGTTTGAGAGGGCTCATCTTTTTTTTTTTCTCTGTTATAACTGGAAGAATTTAATTTCACAGCTCTAAAAATATTCTGATTTTAGGGATAACTGACTGGACTTTGAAGTAAATAAATAATTGTGAAGAGAAAGGATCGTTAGTCTGTCCTTCAGCTCTGTGTTTTATCAAGTTCAGTGCTTTCTGCTCCAATTTTTTACTTAGCACTCCCATAAGCATTTTCAAGTGGAAGATAAATCAATCTGTAGTAAATTTAGTCCTATTGATAGCAGAGTGGCTTTTCTCAGTCTTAATTCACTGGTTTCTCATAAATAGTCACAGCCTCTTAGAAAACATTAAGTTCAACAGCTGATGTTGTTACTGTTATATTGAACCCACCAAGATATCCTAGAAGAAAGAATTTTGTGAAGAAAAGCATCTGACCTTGGTGTGAAGACTTTTATTGGTAGAATCCACTTTATCCTTTGATCAATGATTCCGTGTTAAAAAAATCTATGCTTTATCATGCATTCAAATTTGTCTGGCATTTGTATTCAAGCAATGAATCTTGTGTGGCATTTCTCAGCTGGAATAAAGAACCATTCCATACTGGGTATTTCCTTTTTCCATCTGTACTTGGACATCCTAGTGAAGCCACCTCCTAATCTTCTTTGTGATAGAAAAATCAGATTGAGCTGCGTAAGTCTCTCACTAGAAGGCATGGTTGGCTGTTGGGTTTTTTTACAGCCCTCAAATGATATGGATTTCCATATGGCTTGACATCAGCAGAGATTTATGCTAGCTTGGAATTTGGCTGTATATTTCAATTACTGTGAACATTTTGTGGCCTGGGGTGGAACGCGCCTCAGAGCATGACAAATTATTTGTAATATGCATATCTGTTGAACTCAGTCTAGCAATCAAATGGAGTAAAATTCAGTTGCATGCAGATGATCAGCAGAAAGCCCATGTCCCATTAAAATGTTTTCATGGGTTTATGTTCATCTTAAGTGCAATTGAGGCCATGGGAGCAAAGATAAACATCAGCCATTGAGACAGATGCTTAACTTATGCACCTCATTTTTCATGGCCTCGGTGGAGCTGGGCTGATTTACACCAGCTGAAGGGCTTGGCCCACAGTAAGCAGCACAAACTGATAAAGGAGTCCAATCCTCAGCTGGCTGCTTATATGAGAGCCTGAATGCAACCTCAGTGCTTGGTAACATCTCATTAGAGCCTGAGTCAATATGGCAAGGGGACAGAGCTGTAACAGAGCAAAGCTGCAGTGGCTTCACAGAATCCTAATTGCTGTAAGGATTCTGAGCGGGAATCTGCTCCATCATTTTGGTTATTAGCTCCAGGCAGGAGTTTTCCCCTTAAAATAGATACAAAGACAGAGGTAAGTGAAATCCAAATGTTTGGCTAATGGAAGTTCTTTGGATCCCACCCCAAAGCTTTCCCTAGGCTGTAGAAACCACACAGCAAGGTCCAAAGCAGCCATGGGAATCAGTGGCATGTGTTAGTGCCCTTTGCAGTCCTGCTTTTCCACATATGTGCATTTTCACATGTGTATTTTGTATAAATAGATGCACACACAAACCATAGACACTGATGTTCATCTACATCTTATAAATACTTATGTCTAAATACAGGAATGTGTACATTTCTATTTCCTGCAGAGGGCCGTGGATAGGGATGGTGGCATGGATGGGGATGCCTGTGTGCTTGTGCTAAGCTGCTGTCTGGTTGTGTACAGCAGTGTGATCAAGGGAATGTGGATAGGAGCATGTGTGTTTATGTATGCATGTGTGGGGAAGGGCCACTGGGAAATAAATGATATGAAACGTCTGTACATTCCAGGGAAATGTTCGGATCCCTGAGGTTAAGGGATGTGCTCTAGTCATAAAAATAAACACATTGGTATAGCATGCCATTGATATGTGGATAAACTCACTAAGGACGGGTAAAGTTTCAGCTTTCACCTCCTCCTGATGGTGAGCTTGCTGCTTCCCTCGCTGCCTCTTTTGACAGTTCAAAGTAAAATGGCATTTTAAATAAGAGGTTAAAGAGTGGAGGAAAAGAGGTTTTCTGCTTGAACCAGGGGAAATTTGATAAACCAGTCTTCCAGAGATGCCAGCAATTTCAAAAGGCTCCATTTCCTTTTGATAAGGTTTAGAGAGAGTAATTCAGAGTAGGATCTGTTAGCCAGAGCTCTTAGCTGCTAAAATGTCAGATCAGAGGCTGAGCTATTTCCCCAAGACTAGTGGTTAGTTATTGCAGTCTGTAGCCTATTGTGCTGAGCCCTTTACAAAATCTTTGCACCACTTCTATCCTGCCTTTAAGATCACGCTCAGATTTGCAATGGGCAGAGGGGTTTAATTAGGCAAAACCTGAAGAGAGGCTCATGTGCTTTAAAGCTGAACCTACTTTTTCCAACCCAGTGTGTTCTAATAAAAGATGCTACCTCCTCTTGCACACAGTGCCTTGTACCTCTCTCCAGACCACGACAGCTGCACCAACAGTCCCTCAAGAAGAGCAGGAAGCACAGAAGCACCCAGAACTGTAGAGGGTGGAAGTTCTAACCTGCCACCATTAGCTGTGCTGGAAGCTCAACCTACTGTTTTTCCAGTTTCCGCTGTGGCTAATCAGTGGTAGAAAGATGCTACACTTCTGTAGATGTGAGTGAGGTGTTTCATCAGTGGTCATAATCACATTCATAAGAATGGATGTAGATTGCTAAATATGTAAAAAGGGAATTAAACCCATCCTACTGGTCTGTATGAACCAAGACCATTCCATACCTGTACTAGCTCACATTAGTGGTTATCAGCTCAAATTCTGCTTTAAAAAAAATTTGGCAGCATGGGACTGACTCAGATTTGAATTCAGGTCTAACAGTGATGTAGGCACAACTGATTCAAGCCATTTTCATCTGTGCACTGACACCTGTAGCTCCAGCCCCATGCTGGCAATGTGAACAGAACTTGTGTTTCCAAATCAGCCATGGGCAAATCCTGATCCGTGTTCAGCTGCACCCTGGCTGAAAAACTGCCTTTCCAAATTACTGAGAAACTCTCAGCTCCTGGGAACTGATTAGCCCTATCTAAGTCACAAAGGCAATTTCTACACGTGGATGAAACACCATCTGGTTTCTTTTCCTTGATTTTAAGAAGTTTCAGTGAGGGCTTTGGAGCTGTCTTTGCTTTGAAACCTGGGATAGATTTTCTCTTTTAGTGATAACTCTGCAGCTCCATGGAAACTCTTTTGTATTACTCATAGGAATTTCTGGTTATATATGGATATTCCATGGGACAAAGTATGGATATTTTTGCTATCAGACCTCTAATTCATTGATCTTTGGGCATAGGTCTGGGCACTGAGGAGCAGGCCTCCCTCTGTAGTCAACCCTGTGGACAATGACAGTGGAAGAACAAATGTGTTGGAAGCTTCTTTCACTGATCTTTTTGTCTTTAGGAAACAAAGAGGACAGTAGTGGTATTTTGAACAGAATTTTACTTGCTGTAGGTTTGGAGAAGAAAGAAATCTGAGGTTTCTCATGTTGTGATGCTGACTGACTTGAGGTCACTGTTTTGTCAGCATACAGAGGAGTAACAAGCTACGTTTCTGAGTGCTTTCATGAACTTTCCCTGGGATCAGAGGGTGATAACTGGGTTACAAAACACCACTGGCTTGCTCTGAGTGATGGAGCAGTTATGGCATGGCTTTGAGACCCAGATTTTTGACCAGAATTTTCCAGTACACTTCATCTGAACACCATGTGGAAGATCACATACACTCATCTTTCCTCTGTCAGGTGCATGAGAATGTGACCAAACATCTGAGCAAACTTCAGGTTAGCAGACTTCAGGCATCTCCATCATCTGGTGGGACTTGAGAGGTCCCCAGCAGATTGTTCTGCACTTTATGAGATACATGCCAGTTCTCAGCTCCTGCCTGGGTTCCTGTGTGACCCACAAGGAAACACCTCTCTGTTTTGTCCATGTGCTGAGGGAGGGAATGCGGGACCTCCAGGAGAGGCAGCAGTGGGGGGAGATTGCTGAAGCATTCCATGGAATGGTAGATCCAGCCTTGGCTATATCTGAGGACCTTCCTTGGAAGTCATCATCGTGGCCCATCTCGTTGTTCTGGTGGAGCACACCTGGGCTGAGGGGCAGAATCTGGACAACTTTGCTGTCAGGTAAAGAGCTTGGTTTGGAGGAAGGAAAATGCATGTCCCGTGGGCTGCTGTCTCCCAGGTTTCCTGCATTACTCAAGTGGCTTCACACCTCTCTGACCCAATTTCTCCTGGTGCACACACAACTTTACTAAGCCACTAGGTGCTCCAGTGATGTCTGAAAAACTTGAATGCGTGGAAAAGCTGAAAAACCAGAACATCCAAAATGCTGTCATGAAAGAATCAATCAATCATAGAGGTACAAACCCACCACCCTTAAACCACACAATTTTGGCCAGTGTGACTTGCCAAAAATATTGATAGGATTGTGCTGATTCACATCAGCTGTAAATCTGGCCCACCACCACCACATAGGAACCATGAGTAAGAGATATGAAGGCTGTATAAATCTATCTGTATCCTACAGATACGCAAGTGTGCAAATAGATCATAGATCAAAATACAGAAGATAGAAACAGGTATCTGTCTAGGGAAAAAAGTGTAACTATCTTTCTGTAACAAACTGGAGTGTGACACACTTAAGATTCCTGTTATGAGTGTGCTGTACAGCAAAATCCCTGATTTTCATTCAGGCTTTCACAATCACTGCTATCTTAACTCCAAAGCCTTGTTAAATCACCCCTGTCTGAACTGTGGTACAATGTTACAGTGCAGATCCTCCCGTTCCCCAATGGGAAACTAACTTGGACTCAGGAGCCATCATTTAACCTTGGAGTCTCTGAATCAACAAGGCAGTTTCTGCAGAGACACCTGGCAGCACATGCATTTTATGCTTTACCATGGCTGGTAAATCCTGGGTGGTTAAGTAAACTTAACCTTCATTTATGAAACTTGCGAACCAAAGGGTAAAATGTGCCTTGTGCAAGTAATTACGTAAAGGTCTTAGAGAGTGGAGTTATCACTTAAAGACGCCGGGCATTGCTAATGAGTTGACTGAGAATTGATCTCTCTGTAATTTAGTTATTTATATGCAGTTCCTGTTTTCCATGCTCAGCTATAGGTCAAGCCCACTTTGAACTGCTCAGAGACCCCCAAGTTTGTCAAGCAAAGTCCCAAAGCCATGGCACAATGATATTTTAGAAAAGTAAATATTGTCCTGAGGGGCTTAAAAAAGGAGGCAAAGCTGTTTGCTTTCTAGCTGGTTCTTTAAACTGGACAACTGCTTCCTGTTACTAAGGGGTCTCTCAGCAACGTGACTTTGCTTCTGTTAAATAGAAAAAAGCATCAGGAAAAATGTCAGTACCACCTTTCAGGTATTTTCATATCCCGGCAAGCTGGGCAGGAACAGCCATGGCTTTCTGAACAGAAATACATTTGCATTATTCTGCAAAAACTGTAGCATGGGGATAATGAATCTGGGGCTGGAGGAAGCAATGAAAAACTCAGGCTGCTAAATATTACCCTCAGGACTGATTTTATTCCAAAGGGCTGTGAGCAATGTTCAGAAATCTACTTGTTGCTTTATATATTCATGTCTGGGCATATATCAGCACATCACTACATGTGTGTGCTATCCCATATCTGTAAACTCAGGTGTGAAGTTACTGGTGCTGCTGCCTGGAGGTTAATGCAGATGGGCTCTCAGGGCTTTCATTTTAATGAGGAGATCTCACAGGGAGGAATTAGGGAATGCTCCATTATGTAAAGGGACATTCTGGATGCTTGAGCTGGCATCTGTGTGCCACGACCACCACACTCACACTGGGGCAGCTGGGAGAGCACACACACCCTCTGGTCCTTTCTGCAGCTTCAGCCACAGGTTCACGCTGGGCTGGGCAGATAGAGAAGGTGCAAATTTGAGCACACCTGGGGTGATGTTGCCAGCATCACTGAGAAGGAGCTATTTGCAAATAGCTGAGGCTGTGTAAAGGAATCTGGCTAAAATGGTGCAGAATTTTCATTGTAAACACTGGTGATTTGCAAGAGCAGGACATTCCCGGGATGCAGTTGCTGCAAAAACGTGGCTGAAATTACTGTCCTCTAACTCACTGCCGTAGCTGCTGTGTTGGTTTATGACTCACTAGAGCAGTTGAACACTTTCAAAAACAGTCTTGCTTGGGCTTTGTCTCACTTGAATATTTTAAATTTATGTGTTTGTTTGGGGTTTTTGCTTTGTTTTATTTGTTTGAGAGTGACAGGTTTGCTTACAGCCCTAGATAGAGCATTGTCCTTTCTTGTACTTCCTTGGTTGTGGTTGAGAGACTTGAAGGTACCTGGGGCAGCCAGGTCTTCCAGCCTGGCAAATCATGAGTTTTATTCAGGTCAAACAAACACAGCCTCTGTGGGAGGATTTAAATCTGGCTCTGACGCACTTCTGTCCCTGCTGTTACAATCCTGCATCTGCTGAACGCCCCTGGGACAGCAGAGGAATGGTGCTGTGGAGGTGACACACACCCCTGGTAGCCTTGAGCCTTGCCTACAGGTTTGTTTCAAATCAGGTGAAGAGGGAGATTCTCAAACACGTGACACCATCTCTTCAAGGAGAACTGTACCACCTCCTCAACCTTAATAACTCACCCTTCCTTCTCCAGCGGCTTTAGCAGGCTCCAGGTGTCTCCCCTACGTCTCCCCTCAGTGATCCAAGCCCTTTCCTCCATCCCTCCTTGCTGCAAAGGAGCTTTGCAGGGAGGAAGGCGTCCTTCGCCATCTAGTGAGCAACACTCACCATCACCGGCTCCTGCCGCTGCAGGAGGGGCTGGTCCATGGAAAATCTGATGGAAAATCCTTTCCTCACCTCCGACAAACCGAGTTAGAACCTGTACTGTACTCTCCCACCCACTGCCGGTACTATCTTGCTGACCAGCTTTTGCAGGCAGAAAATTACTCTTACCTAGAGTTTAAGCATTTCAGCTCCTGGGAGGATCACTGCTGCTAAAGCTCTAAGAGTTTCCTCTCCTGCTCTGCTGGGCATTGCAGTCAGAGCAGAGGGAGCACCAAGGGAATGGGGAGGCAGATCGGTGCAATATGGTCATTTAGCTACAGATGGGGTACAAAGTCCACAGTTGGTCTGTGGCCGTATTAGAAACTTTCTGAGAGATACAACACATGCACTGAGAAGGGTTTTTTTTTCTTATATTTGTCTTTTTTTTTTTTTTTTTTCCCCTTCTGGAATACCCGTAATTGTACAGGGTCCAAATTCCCTTTATCTCAATTTAAGAAATGTCTGATAAATGACCACTGCTTTTGGGGGTTTCTAAAGGTTACCTGACATCTGCTGAGAGACACTAACAAGCAGGAAGCAGGGCAGGAGCTATTGATATCCATTCCTGCCTTCCTGTCTCATTTTCTACTCCCTGTCTCCTATTTTTAGCCTGGTTTCCAAAGGAAATGGGGAGTTGTGTGATTGCTCTGCCCACACTGGTGTATCAGTCCCTGACTAATCACTCAGGCAGGTTTCAGCCAGGTGTGTGTGTGGAGTAGACTCCTATTAGAACCCTTACTGTTTTGTGGAAATAAATAACCAAGGAATAGGGAAGAATCCCAGATCACTGCTTTGGCTGAAGGGAAGGTTGTTAAGTAAACCCAGCACTTGATAAAGTCTGAGTGAAGCCACATAAAAATTTGATTCAGATAATGAGGTTTCATGCATTCAACTATAAAGTTACTTGTTATTATCAAGGCTAATTAGTAGATTAAATATATAAAGCATTTTATATAATGTTATGTTGTTACAACAGCATCTTAACAACCCCTGATTAGGAAGGAGATTCAGTGTGTCAAGTGTTGTACAAGCTCATAACCCACAGATGATCCTGGCCCCTCCACTGTGGTGTTTATTCAGTCATCCCATGGCACAGCCACTGCACATTGTTAAGGATACTGTGAAATTCAGGATCTGAACACTCTTTTAGAAAAATAGGGAAGGATTTTCTCTATTTTGTATTAAATCCAAGGGACGTCATGAACTGGAGGTTTGGCAGGGCTAGAGAAAAGCTAATTTCAGCAGAGGATGATGCTACGGCACTGTCCAAATGCCTGTCACTGAGTGTCACTGAGACTCCCCAAAACGAGCTGTTGCAAAGCAGACATCATGAGCTGGGCTTGTCCCTCCAACTGCTGCAAGCCAGCTTTTATCACTGTGACTCTTTCCTGCATTTATTCTGTGTGTTTCAGGGCTCGGGGGAGAGGTCAAGGGCTATCTTGAAGGTTAGGAGATGTGCTCACAGCCAAGGGCCATTCCTGAGCAGTGTCAATATTTGGTCTCACACAGAAGATATGAGCAGGAGATAAGAGGGCACTGAGACTCATCTGCTGGGAAGGTGAGGCCAGGCATCTGATGAGGAGGATGAAGGCGAGGGTGGCAGGGCAGAGGATTTCACATAGCCCCATGTGGCAATGGTGGCAGTACACTGCAGCTCTCTGATACTTCTCTTTGTTGTGTGTAGATGGAGGAGCCTTGTCAGCCCTTAGAGGAAGGAATAAGCAGCTTGGCCAAGGTCAGACTATAAATTCTTGCTAAAACCCAGAGCCCCTGAACTTCAAACCCAATGCAACTCCTTTCTTCCCAGTGTTATAAATGTGGACCCCATGTATCCAGCTGCACAGCACAGAGTTCTTTGGGTGCAGTATGGCAGCTGGTTGCCCATGTACCCTGAAAAGCAGAGATATGTGATAGTTTGGGACCTAATCAATCCTGTATTCTGTGGTCACTGTGGGATGAGGGCAGTAGTTTGAGCAATCTCAGGAATGCTTCACTGGGAGCTGAAAGGAGAGCTCAAAGGATGTAGAGGAGGGGATGTAATCTTGAGTGTTAATAAGGGATTAAAATCCTGATAATTTTTAACTCACAGGGAGAAATGTCTCTTGGCTTTTCCTTTATCCCCAGGAGACTCACCCTGATGTCTATTAAATAGCTATGACATAATTATGATATATATTGCCTACTTAAATGCCTTCTGTCATCAGATTCGTGTGATTGGGCTATTCATTCTTCCCCTTTCCACCTGTTTCTTTGTGTTACAGAGCAGCAGTAAATAGCCTGTGAGCTTCACCAGAGGAATGACTGCAGCCCACAGCAAAACAGCCCCGTGGGGGCTGCAAGTGGCAGGTGGTTTCAGGGTGCTCAGTGGTTTGCAGTGACACCTGGGCTTGGGGAGACCAGCTCCTCCCGAAGGCAAAGTTCAACATCCTGGAAAACTTTGCTAAGGTTTGTTGACAAAGGAATCCTGTCCCTGCACCTTGGCTGTGGCCCAGGGGGTGCTGGAGTCTGATGGGCAATGGCTTGGTCTCTGCACAAAGAAGCAGGAGGGCTGCAAAGCTCCTTTTACAGTTCAAACGGATGTTTCCCCAGGCTCGTAAAATACACAGTTTAAGTAGTAGCTATATTTCTAAGGCTGGTCCCACACCTGCAACAACCTTGTAAATGGTGCTGGGATATATGGCTTTAAGACTCCTTGTAAAAAGTAAGATCAACACAAGATTTACACGGTTTTATGGAATTGTTTTATAAGCTATTTTGACAATGAATCCTGCTATCAACGTCACCTCTGGTGTTAATCATGGAGGAAGCATTTAGCAGGAGCCAACAAAGATTAATTTAAACCCCTTTCCTAGCTAGCTGTGGGTCTGAGCTGGTTATTTCTCAAACTCTGGGACACCACTCATGCAGCATTCATGCCTGTTTCTTTTTGTCAGGGCCAGCCTTGTCACTCCTTAAAGGAAGGAATGGGCAGCTTGGATAAGGTCAAAGAACAAATCTTTGTAAAAGTCCAGAGGCTTTGGGTGGTAGGCTTTATACTCTTCCAGATTTATACTCTTCCAACCCAGGAAAGTGAATGTGTTTTGGGTTATTTCACCTCAGACAGAAGGGGATGCCAAGGAATACAGGAGGTACACCCAGACCTCAGCCTCAGCCTCCTGTCCTCCCCTGCCCAGAGATGGGGGACTTCAGGATGAGGTCCAGGCAGGCAAGGGAGCAGGAGGGGATGCTTCATAGCAAGGCAAGACTAAGCAATGTTTTTGGTGTAGGTAGGGATGGTGCAGTACCAGGAATGTTTCCCTTGAGAAAATCTTCTCCCAGTTCACCCGAAAACCCCGATGCCTGACCTTACCCACATTAAACTGAGAGCTGAGGCTCCCCACTGCTAATGTGCTCTCACTGCTCACCTGCCACATAGCTCCCAAAGGCAGGAAGTCAGGATCAAACTGGCACTTGCTCCATGCTCCTAGGATGCTCCCAGTTTTCTCTGGAACTGTTGTGAGTGTAAAACTCACAGTGCTGGGTCACACCTGGGCCTGCCCTGCACTGTGTGTAGCACTCCTGTGGTAGCCATGGGCAGATGCCTTGGAGAAAGGACATTGTATTCCTGAGTGCTTTCCCAGAGCTGCAGCACAGGGGATTTCCAGCACTGCTACACCTTTTTTGCTACTTGTCTCCAGTGGAGCTCTGTTTTCCTGATGTTTGTGCAATTTTTCCTTTAACCCTGGTGCACTTTATACATTCCCAGCCTTCTCCAACAAGGAGCCTCCCTTGGATCCTCTACTGCCCAAGAGGAATCACTTCCTCCTCTTCCTGCTTCTGCATGGCTATCAAAACCTTCACATGGCTCTGAGTCCTGTGCTGGAAGAGAGTGAGCAGCTGCTCCCTTTCTGGTCTCCCAGTGACTCAGTTGTAGCTCTCTGCCATCCCCTGCCAAGCTGTTTCTTTATTATGTTCTTACAAGTCTGAACAAAAAGCAGGGAGACAGAATATACCTGTATTTCAAATTTCCTCATGCTCTGAAGGCACTCAGAGAGAATGGCTGGAGGCTGAATCAGGTGCAGGGTATTTTGGCATCCTCTGCTGCTTGGCCCAATGGAGTCATAGTACTGATGATCACAGGCAGTTCTTGGCCCTCTGCATGCAAGGGATGTTCCACGCACAAAATAACTCCTTTGCAGTATAAGCTGTGGCCACGAGATGTCTCTTTGACTCCAGCCTGGGAAACGGGAGCCCCAGTGGATCACGAGCTGTGCAGAAGCTTCTGGGGCCAGTGGTTGGCACCATCCCTGGTGAACACCCCTCTGCTGCAGTTAACAGGATTGGAAAGCAAAGCCATTTGTGTAGGCAGAGGTGATACCTGTTATCAGGCCTGCAGGTGTAGGTGGGAGAGGGAAAAAACCCCATAAGCCCAAACAGCTCATCTTTCAAACACACAAAGTGTTTTTTCACTCCAAAATAAAAATTACCATCTTCAGACTGAGTCTTAGCTGAGAACAATCTCTCTGTACTTGGATTTTGTAGGTTATTCAGATTTGTGGAGGAGAAAAGTGTGGTTGATACCTGTGGAGAAAAGGCAATGGTCTTAGCAAGGAGAGATTGTTGGCCAAAGGGAGAGAGGAAGAGAGGAACAAAGGGATGGATGGTTACTGGCTACAGGATGATGAAGGCTTTACTGGTTTTAGGGAAATATATGTGCCATAGTGACAAGTGAGTCTGTGAGCTCTAACACGCAGCATATCTGGGGATTTAACCTTGTCTTTTAACCGTGTCTTGTATGTTTCCCATGAGGCTCTGGACCAAAAAGCCAGACATTGTGTGACTGTTTTCTGAAAATATTCCCCAGTTGGCAACTGAGTATCTCAGATGAGGGGTAACACAATATAATTTCAAAGTAATAATTTTTGGTAGATTATCTCTAGCATCATAAATTGACGACAAATTCCCAGCACAGAATTGACACCGATCAAGACCTCATCCCTATCAAATGACCATTTTCCAGGTAAGAAAGTGCTGATGGCCACTCTGGGAAAAAGTTACCCACCAGCCAGTCTTCAGCTGGTTACCATCCCAACTTGGGACCAGAAACATTTCTGCAAATTAGTGGCAAAATGTTTGTTTGATCAGGTAGCTGGAACCCTTCATTGGGAGCTCACAATGTGTGAAAAAAAGGAGAGAAGGAAAGCTCTGGCTGTAATGCAGCTGGAATGAATGCTTTCCTTGCCTGCCGATCAGAGCAGATTATAGCTCGCCTGCTGTGAACTAATCTCTCAGGGAGAGGGTCAGTTGTTTGGATAGTGTTGCTAATGGAAGGCAAAACCTTTCTCCACATTCCCTCCTTCAGTGCTGGGTCTGTTTAGGAGCTGAGTCAGTCCTGGGTTATTCATCAACTTCGTTAGGAGCCATCCACCCAAGTTCACAAGTACCTCTAAAGCACTTTACAATTACAGGAAATTATACTTAGGAGCTAATGTTAAAACACAACTCTCTGCTCACTTCTCCAGTATGAGAGGCAAAGTGTCAGATTCGTGGCATGCATTAGTTCCTTGTGCTGGAGAAATTACGTGGCAGGAATTTATTCCTTACCACACTCCTCTTTGTGGATCTGAGTGCCAGTAGTGCCGGGGGGATGTTTTCTCAGGGGAGCTGGGGAGGAGGTGAGGCAGAGCAACACCTTTCTGGTGGTGTAGCAGGTCCTTGCCTTGCTGCAGAAGGTGTGAGAGCAGTGCCGTGGGCAGGGGGCCCACACCAGGGGAGAGGATGGTGACAGTCCCCCTCTGACTGTGCTGTGCTTTCACTCCCACCAGGTCCCTCATCTTCAACCCTGGGCTCTTCACCCCAGGGGATTTAATGGCACATAAATTGTGCTTGTTTTATTCATAGCCCTCCTCTTGTAGGACTCATGAATAGCATAGAATCATAGAATGGTTTGGGTCAGTGGGACCACTAAAGGTCATCTCATCCAAGGCCTCTGCAATCAGTAGGAACATCTTCAACTAGATCAGGTGGCTCAAAGCCCTTTCCAGCCTGACCTTGAATGTTTGCAGGGACAGGGCATCCATCACCTCTCTCAGTTTGTGTCAGTGTGCCACCACTCTTGTTGTAAAAAACTTCTTTGTTCTTGTACCTAACATGCAGGATTCAGCCCAAGAATTCCCTGTGTCAGGGCAGGAGGCTCTCTCTATGCCCTGTCAGTCCCTCTGACCCATCTCTGGGTCATGCTCTGGATTCTCCTTGAGGGTCTCCAGCTCCTCTTCAGTTTAGGGTAGATTGAACTGCAGCATATGCTCTGTAGCTTTGTTGCTACTTAGGAATTGTTCTCTGTGGATCACCTGTCTGCACGTGGGGAAGTATTGTTTGGTTGATTTCTTACTTTTGTGAAATTTGCAGCGTGGGTTTTGGAACAAAGTCAACACATGCACACATGGAGGTCAATAACTCACATTTCTGTCTAAGAGACAGACCAGACCCTCTGTTTAGACAGTGGTTTTTAACCACACTTTAACCCCCATAGTCCTAAGCAAATGATAATTGGAAGTCTTCTTTACGGTCTTTGTTAGTGCTTAGTAGATGGTTTATGCTATTGAATTCTAGTGAGAGACATTTCAAAAAGGAGAATTTGTTCAGCTACTGCTTGCAAGATATAGTTAAAGTGACAAAAATGTTGAAAAGCAAAATATTTAATGTTGTAGACTCTGCAATACCAGTATTACCAGCCAAGGGCTCTCAGGAGGGTTGTTTGCCCCTATCAGGCCCAGCCACCTTCAGCTGGCCAGCTTTGAATGTCCAAGATGCCCATCTACAGCAGGGTCCACCCATGTGGGGCTCAAAAATCACATCTCCAGGTGTTTATACCATGTTCCCATGTACTCTGACCTACAGAGTTGCACAGAGATGCTGGACCAGAGATGTAGACCTCTTTTGTAAATAAGACACCAGTTCTAGAACAGTTCTCCCTCTTCCTTGGCAAAACCAGCCTAACAGTGGGATTTTGATCATGATGTTACTGTCCTTTCTTTCCAAGTGACCAAAGAGATGTTTTCCATTGAAACCCCTATTACAAGGAAATTTATAACCATGGTGTCCTGGCTTGACTGGGTAATGAGAAATCTTTTAGGGATGTACAAAAGATGCATATTTTGCTCTCAGGCAGCCATTGAGCGAGGCCTATATTTCATTGCCTTCTGTTTAATCCAGCTTTCTCCTGGGGACATCCAGCTGCAGTGGAATATAGATATTTTGCCGTCAGAGGCCACTTGCCTTATGATTAAGAAGAGGTTTTTCAGTGCTAGCAAGATGATCATCAATTTTATATCCTGTAATTTCTCTGTCCTTAGCTTTACAACATTTTGATAATTTGCCTTTGATTTAGTAGCTTAAATTTGTCTGTAAATCTGTTCTCCAGGGAGTATAAGAAAACATCTTTAAATAATTCTTATGTGGAGAGAGACTTGCAATATTTTTTAATTAATATTATTCATTACTTTTATGACAAGTGAAAGCCATGGCTGAAGTACTGAGCAGCCACACAGAGATCTGAAAAGAAAGAAATAAAATAAGAGAGATAAGGAGAGAGTGGAGGAGTCACTGTCAGCTTTCTGTACACCCCAGATCCAGCAGTGTCTGTGATACAGCTGGAAATCTGGATTTAAACCTGTCTTCCTTACCAGTCCAGTGCTTTAAATGTCAGCATGCTATTTTTCCCTCCTATGTGCCTAAACTTTTCATTTGCACTTCTGTGAAACCCCGTTTTTCACTCCTTCAAAGTACTTAGAATCATAGAGCCATAGAGTCTTACTTTTATTCAGGTTGTCACAGGGACACAAGGATGCTGAAATACCAGAAAGAGTGTTGGTGTTCTCTTTCTCTGGCTACACTGGCTTTTAAGAAAAAGACAGGAGTAATTCCAACTATGTAATGTTAATTTGGTGGTCCCGGCACCACTGTGGTGGTCTGGACACACACAAGTGTCCAGAGCTGTTTGCTGTGCTGGATGCTCGTTACTTTTATGTAACAAAAGTATGGTCAGTACTTTTATGTTAATAAAGAGCTAATCATGATTAAATCCTCCTCCTGGGGAAGTGGGACAGGACAAATCCTGGCTTGTGCTGAACCCAGCAGAAGCCTTTGCACTGGGCTCCGTGGGGTTTGGTGTTGGAGCCCAAAGTTATAATTAAGGGCTGCTGGAATAACAAGCAATAATCATTGCTGGGCTATGACCCCACAAACCCTCAAACAACACTACAAGGTTCAGGAACAAACCCTCTTTAATTTCTGTAGCTGTCTCTAGATGGCACTATGGCAGTAGGAGTTCTGCAAGGAGGTTTGAAGGGAATGAGGCAGGAGCCAGGAGGCTGCGGGCTCCTGCCCTCTGCCAGGATGTTCCTCTGCTGCAGGGGAATGAGATAGTATCAAATTTTTTTTTAAGACATCAATCAAAGCATCTCAACTTATTTCTTTCTCAGGGGTTAAAAGTAGTTTTATGATCCAGAGGAGATTAATTTCTTACAGTGTCTCTAAGTGCTTTGTAGGTGGGAGTACAGAAGTGAATCCATTTCACCTTCATCATCCTTTGCAAATTTCCCATAAACTATTGCCCACAGGGAAGGATTAATTTTTGTATACTTCTCACCTTATGTCAGGTTTTCAGGCGTTATTTTTCTGTTGGTATCAGGTGCTTCTCTGTGACATTCCCACTTAAACCGTCAAGAGCAGGGAAATATCCCTGAAGCCTGAATTTCTTACATTAAAAATTGGCTTAATTAGAGTCCTGGTGGGAGAAAATATTCTTCTTTAAGACAAAAAGACTGCTGGCAAATCATGCTAATGAAGTATTTAAAAGCCTAAGAGACACAATACTTAAAGGGCTAGCAATAAGAGGATGACAGTAGAACACAGGGTGTACAAATAGCAGGGTGGCACTGCATTTTCAGTTTACATATTGTTTCATGTAATTGCAGCCTTGTTATTTCATCTATCAGGGAATCACTTGTGTTCCTGCCAGGGCAATTCTAATGCTCTGTGAGTTCAAGCTAGCCTTATTGTCTTGCTTTTCAATGCTGTTTGATTTTTCAGTAGTTAGACTCTAGGGATATTCTCCCCAGAACAACGAATTGTTTTACTTCCTTCTTAATAATTAAAATTTAAAAAAGGAAGCAGTCTTACTTCACAGCTTCTGGCTTCAGTGCTGGATAAAGAGAGAAGCTGAAGCAGAGCTCTGGCTTTGGGCAAATGAGCAGACCTGTCCCAGGGTGTTTGCTGCCTTGGGCCCTTTAGATGCAGGGGAGGAAATAGTTTCATTTGACAGCAGCAAGGCTGGGTTTAGTTCCAGCATCCTGTGATGAGCTTTGGGATGCTGAACTTTTCCCAGGGTGCTCACCCCAGTTTTAGGAATCCAGCTGAACTATGGCCATCACTGTCCACAGGGAGGTGCTTCCAGATAGTGAGTGAAAGCATATAAATTCAGTGGGTTTAGGTAGAAATGGCTTATCCTCCTCGTGGAGATCCTCACGAGTTATTTCGGTGCCTCCCATCCTTTGTACTTCACTGGGAGCTACAGACCTGGATCTGAGGGGGTGAGCCTTGGTCAGGGGAGGGTTGTGCCCACAAATTCAGTTTCAGCTGAGCCATCAATCTACCTGAAGAAGTCAGCAGCCACATGCTGAGGCTGGCATGAAACCCAAAGAAAATAAAGAGGGATGTTTCTTTATAGGGAACAGTAATGGAAGATACAGACTCAGCTAACTTCCAGGAATTACCTTTCCACCAATTTCTTGATTTTAGATTGTGAAAGGCATTTTCTTTCCATAATGAAACACATGCAATAAGCAGCTTCCCTTTCCAGATGTGTTAGTTGAATTTTCCAAGGAAAATGCTGTTCTCTATCCCCCCTTTCAGTGGAAGTGTTGCACTTCCAACATTCAGTTGCCCCTTCAGAGCAAGGATGCTTCTGCTACAATGGGGACAGCTGAAGAAAATTAAGAAGACAGCCCTAAACAATTGAAGAGCATGTGCAGAGCATGTGTGGAAGTGGTTGATGCTCTGGGACGTGTGTCCTTGTAAGCCCCCAGTCTGTCCCCACAGCCCTGCTCTGTTCCCTGCCGTGTGTCAGTCCCTGGCAGCTGCACTGCTGCACTACAGGTTGTCCCTATAGAATCCCTTTGTGCACATGAGCTAAGGTTTGGGGTTCTGTTCTCATGGGGATGTCCCACAGCACCCAAATCCTCTGCTTCTCCCCACTTTACATTCATGCCCTGTTGCTGCTGCTCCTCGGCCTTTGGAGGCCATCCCCCCAGGGCAGAGCTCAGCCCCAGGCAGGGTCTCTGCTGCTCTTGTCCCTCACTGTGACCTCTGTTCACCAACGTGCTCCATGCCTAAAGCTACACATGATTTCTTGGAAGAATCAGTCACCCAGGAGCCAGGTCCTGGGTGCCACAAGTGCCTAATGCAGAGCAAGAAGGGAGTGATCAAAAGGTTGCACATCACCTTGGCGTGGAGTGGCTTTGCTCTTATGTCACCTGCAGCAGTGCTGCTGCCCCGTGCAATGAGAATTACTGGTCTGGAACTGAACCCTGGGAGCTGGGACACTGTGCCCTCCTGTCAGCAAAATGTGGGGAGGGGTGAAACATGCATTGAGCAAAAACCACAGGACTTTGGGAACTGCCTGCCCCGTGTGAGCCTGCAGCAGCTTCAGGCAGCCAGCTGCAGTGAAATAATAATAATAATAATAATAACAATAACAATAACAATAACAATAATAACAACAACAACGATAATGTTATTAAAAAATATATATTATACACTGCAAAAATATAACTGCAGAGCTATAAGACAACATGTTTTTCACTTCTGCTGAGCAGCCACTGTTTGGGATATAAGCAGAATGTTATGGAGCCTTTCCATTAAGCGATGAGCATAACCAAAAGAGAAAATTATGCTTTGTACTAAAAATCCATTTAGCCATTAGATCACAGTATTAAAAGCATAAAGGAAGGGTTATTTTAGCTTTCAGCTGGCCAGAAAATGCCAGTTGGAAGACAACAGGAGGCTCCCTTTCACAATGTAAGAGCCCTTTCTTTGCTGGCTGAAGGGAGTGTTTGTGGCTGTGGCATCATGCTGCTTGTGTGTGTTTCGTTCTTACTCTGGGCTGAAAAGATCCTGTCAAAAGGTGGAAAACAAATCTAATTGCACATGACATTAATAAAGTCTTGCTGTACATCAGCGCTGTATTAATTTTGGCATAATTTTGGAGTTATTTTACTGTTATTTTGCTATAACTTAAAGCAATTCCTTTGCAACAGCCAAGTCCCATCCTTGCACAAAGCACACGACTTTTAGGGAGAATTAATATCCTACCAATCACTGATAGCCTAAAGGAAAAATAACCTGTCACAGGCCATGCTGCAGGTCACATCTGGGCCTGCCCTGGTGCCAGACCCAAGCATGTGGGAATGCAGAGGCTGATATCTCTGTTGGAGTGCTGCTGCTGCTTGGACTGCTACAGCACAAGTGAAAAATGACAGATGCAGAGGTTAAAGGCTACCCTCAGGGCAGTGCACTGGGGTTTCAACCTTATTACCTGGGCTGGAGATCCTTGTGTTTGCTGTCCCCATCAGCTCTCATTGCTCACTTTGGGCCTCAAGGACCCAAATTCCCTGGCAGCCCCTGGGGCAGCACCTCTGCTGCTGCTGTTCCACAGCCCCTCCCAGCAGCAGTTCTTGCCCTGTCTTTGAGCAGCACAGGATTAAAGAGCAGCACTTTGTCTGCCCTGGGGAATTAGGCTTGAGAAACACTGTGGTTTTGGGGTGGAGAATGATCAATTTTCTGTTATTTTTGCCAAGGACAATGGCTGTTTGGGATAGCTTTTCTCACAGTGTTTGGCTCTGGACTTAGCATGAATTTCTGTCAAAGCCACCCACCTACGGAAATCTCTGATGCCAGAATGCATTTATGAGAGGATATTTAGTCTACAGGACAGAGCTACTCAGTGTAACCCTTAATCTAGAGGCAGGGTGATTGTACTGAGGACTATTACATTTATTTTGGAGTTGCAATACCTGACAGCAATTACGGACCCAGGGTAAGACATCCAAGCAAATGCTTTCAGTGCTGTGGAAATATTTCCCAGTGTGTTTTTGAAATGTGCCATTCCTGAGGACTGTGCTGGTTGGGTGAGGCTTTCTTCACTTGCTCATCTGGTAACAGAGCTCTGGATGCCTGGCTCATGAGTCTGCCCTAAAAAATCTGAGCGCTGATTGGTGCCAGCACCAGGATTTCAGCAGGCACTGGGATGACTCACATCAGTCTTCTCTCAAGCTCTCTTAGTCACTAGCATGATTCCTAGCACAAAGATTTTTACATATTAAGTGTTAAACATATACTGGCACCCCTAATTCTTGCTTTAAGCTATATCCATCTATACTCAGCATATTGCACAGTCTGGAACCATCACCACCTCCCTCCACCGACCGTGCTTTTGGCAGTTGGGAGACTTTTCTTTGTTTTTAAACGTAACACCTCCTTTTCTTCCTCCTACCTCTCTTCCACGGCCATGTTCTAGCTGCCAACATCAATAAGTTAAACTGCTAAAGTTAAAGTTAATCTGAAGTCATCCATTTAATTCAGAGAGCTGTTTGCAAGGAGAAGCTTTCAGTCATCGTTCATGGGAATGGAAGGGTTCCCATGGAAGTGAAAGAGAAAAACTTGGGGTCTGGCAGACTGATGATGTAGTTCCAGACAGGAATCTGTTTGCTTGTTTGTTTGTTAGTTTTTAATATAATCCCTTCCCTTTTTCCTTGCATATATCAGTAAGGCAATAATCAGGTTTTGCAGCAAAACATTTCCATCTTTTTTTTTGGCCAGAATTTTGTGTGCAGCTCCAGTGTCACAGAGCATCTGTGTGACTTGTTGCCTCACAGTTGTCTGAAAATCTGGGCATTCTCTGCATTTTGTAAGATATCCACCCCTCCAAGCCTGGTCTGTATGACTTTTGCACTCTCTCAGCTTGTTCCAGCTGGCATCAGAAAGTTTTCCCAGGGGCAGGAGGTAGCATGAAACAGAGTTGAGCTGTATCAGGTCATGCTTGAACTCCACTTACCCCACAAAAAGACTAATGCACACTGGGTTTGCATATCACCCTACTTTTTAAAGGAATCTTTTACTAATGAGTTCATTCACCTCCCTAGAAACTGCTCTGCAGAGCTGGGCACTGGCTTTTATCTGTCCTCTGAGCCCACCAGCAAAGCACACAATCTCTCCCAAAGCAAACACATTCCAGTGTGAGTACCAGCAGATGGAATAACAGGCTCTGTTGGCATGGATAAGGTTATTGCTTGAGAAAAAATTGGAGGATTGGACCCCTGAGGAGCAAAAGTCAGCAGAAGACGGGGCTGACAGGATGTTATGTGTGCTCTGCAGGGCCACTGTGTCCACTACCCGCTCCATGGCCGGCTAGAACCTCAGCCTTGCTTTTATGAAACAATCCCTATGTTTTCAGCTCAGAAATAGATCTCTTTTGAAGTTTAAAAGCAGTTATGTCATAGCTGAAACAGCTGTTCAGCAACCACCCAAGCAAGCAGCAGTTCCCTGTGCTGCCTTTCCAGAGATGAGCTGGCTTTGTGCATCTGTGTGTCCCAGCACAGAGGAGGAGCATGAGGAAGCATGACCAGCTCAAAAAGTATTTCAGGGAATGCCTGTGGATGGGTTTAAGCTCCACAGCAAGGCACTGCCTGAGAGCTGGTGCACAGAGCATGTTGCCTGCCTGTCTTTCAAGATGGGAAGAACCGGCATGTTTGACAATTCCATGGATTTCAAAACGTTGTTCTAACACAAGCATACAACCCTCTGCACCTGGGAATGCAGGGAATTCAGGGTGAGGTTTCAGCCATTTCCCCACAACTGCTGGCCCAGGGCTTGTGCCTTGCTGGTGTCAGCCACGGAATGAGCTGACAGCCCCAGTGAGGACAGCAGGACAGTGTGGCCACCCACAGCCCTTCACATGGCTCCTCAAAAAGCTCAGCATCACTGTGCAGAAACCCCAGAGTAAAACAAGAGAGATGTTCTACAGCTTACAGATCCCCATCACAGCTCCCCCACCCACTGGTGTCTCCTTCTGAGAGGTACCTGTGCTGCCACTGCACCAGCCAGGTAGTCTGTTCAGGACCTGTAGCACATGTCAGCAGCACCTTGTGGTTTCACCCAGTTTGATGCTCTAGGTGTGGCCACAGACCTCTGTCATGAAAGAAATCATGGGTATAAAGGGTACAATTTACAGAGCTCAGAGTGGAGATGGTGCCTCGTGTCTCACAATAAAGAGAACAGAGGATGCATACAACTTCATTTAAAATACTGGGCCTTACTCATTAACCCAATTTTTCTAAACATGGTATGCACACCACACAATGTGAATAACAGCATAAGTACATTCCTGATTCCTGTCAGCCTCCTTATGGCCATTTCTCATAATGCCTCAGAACAGCACAGCAGACCACACTGAATATGAAGTTTCCATGATTAACCAATGGATTTCAGCACTATGATTATGGTTTGACCAAAGATTATTGCTTTGGTTCACTACTTCGGCATCATCATCATCAAATTATCACATTGCAATGACATTTTTCTTCACATAGTGATTTCATTCAAAGCAATGTTTGCTAAGAGAGAGAACTGAGTTGAGGTCTTCAGCACTTCTGAAGTATGGGAGGATTGCAGGAGGCTTGATTTAAATAGAGCCCATACATTATTTTTAGTAAAAGGCCTTATAAATTCAGAATGAAGGAGTACTCAAAAAGCCCTCATTATAGAGGCCCATGCAAAAGCATAGACCTCAAAGTCTATTTGGACTAATCAAAATCCAGTTCATGACCTCAAAACCAGGATGAGAAGAGGAATGGTGCTGTTAGGAGAGAGGAGAGGTGCAGGTCAACAACAAAACTATAGTTTCAACTATCAACACTTTAGGCAACACTTTCATTTAGAGCAGAAATATTGATTATTTCAATTCATTGACATTTAAACACTACTGGCATTTATCAATGACATATATTATTATTATTTGGGAACTTAAACAAAATTCTAAAATTTGGTTGTTTCATGTTTTGTATGAACCACGTGATTTTTTTTAAATTTTGAATTTGCAGTATGAAAGCACATTCTAACAAGAAGTCATTTCAAGTTAAAAACTCCAAATTTCTTTCTCACAGTGGACTATTTGGTGTTTACCTGAGATACAGCTAGCAGCTAGATATAAAAAATAGAAATGCCAGCTAAGGATAAAGACATTTACTGAATGTCGCAGCATCACTCAGTCCTGCAGTTTTGACTAAAATAGGTTATGCAGATGATGATGATGATGGGCTTCAACTTTGTGAAATGGTAATTTTTGAAATGGTTAATCAGTGGAGGCATTTTAGGTGGAGATTACAGTTCATTTTTCACCTTGTCCAATGCACAGCTTGCCTGGCAAGCATCCTGCCACATGTCTGCCACATCAGAGATATTTTATGTGGTCACAGCAAACAGTGGATATGAGTCAGTTGTTGAGTTTTAGCTTTGTTTTGAAATTATTTTGAAGCTGGTCATCCTTTATAGGAGACAAACTGAAATGCCTTTGCAAACATTACACATATAACTGCATTCTGAGGGCAGGAACTGACTGGGACCAAGCACAAGAGCCTCTGTTAAAATAGCTGGCAAGTCACATAAACTGGAAATATTTCTCTAAGGGCTGAGTCAGTCTGGGTGGCACCACTGAAGGAAGCAAGTTTGGGTGACAGCTTTCAGACAGTGCATGGTACTTGAACTGCATCCCACCTTCATGTTTCTGAAGAGAGAAAATGGGAAGACAGTGGGCTGCATGCATTAGCTTTACACGTTTTAAAGAATTTAATCTTGTAGTTGGAGGAGTCCCTAATCCTGCAACATTGAGCGACAGGAACCAGGCCTGGTTGAACCACCTGACTGGTATTACACAGAAAGACCACTCCAGAGCTGAACTGTCAGGTCAGGCTTGTCTAAGAAGAGATTTTTAAGACATCTATTTTTCAGTTCTATAATCCTTTATGTTATTCCTAAGTTTACTCTTTTGGGCAAATTTCACATATTCTGCTTTTATGGAAACAGCTTCTTTAAACACTGAAAGAAAATTATGCCCTTTGGTGCTTTTAATTCACTGTCTTTGCAGTAATTCATGCCAAAAAAAAGGTGGCAGGGGAGCCCTTATAAAGCTCTATTAATTGAAATAAATGAGCCATGCTTCGGAGAACAGTGTACCATAGAGGAAGGTCTGCCTTCTGAATCCTGCTCCCATAGATGTCCCTTGTGATTTCAGGCATGTCATAAAATCCACTGTCCACCTCATTTTCCCACCTTATTAAGAGGGGGCCGAGGTTGTTCTTTACCAGAAACCTCTGGGTGTTGTGAAGCCCAACTCAGTGCTTCAGAAGTACTTAGAGGACCTGGAATTTTATTTTGAAAACCATAGCAAACATTGGTCTTTCCCAGGGAATGGTGTTTATGAGCATGCTTTCATTAGTCCCTTAGCCTTTTCTTTTTCATTTGAGTCTGGAAAAATGTGTGGAAAATCATTTCATGGGGGCCTCTGAGAGAAATGAAGCTTCTTGCAGACTGGGAGCTCTAGGGGATCATGTAGTGGCAAAGTCAGCTCCCCAAATCTACCAGACAGAAACAGAAAAAACCCACTGGCCTGAGGATGGACTTAAAGCCCCCACTGGCCTTAGGCTGGACCCAAACACTTGCCTTTTTCCCAGCTCTTTCATTTGTATGTTCAGTCTCAGAGAAAGGGGAAGGTGAGCAAGGCAGGCAGAGAAGTAAATGTCTGCTCCTTTCCTCCTCTCCTTCTCCCCAAAGATCATTTCCATACACCTGAGTTCTTTCCCAGATATGGTATCATTTGCTTCTGTGACTAATCTCTGGGTGGGAGAGAAAATTATTTTGAAAGTTCAAGAGAAACATAAGCCTGCACATTTATGAGTGTTTTTCTCCTCTTCCCTGCCTCTGAATGACCAGAGTTTTATTATTCCTCTTGACTGCATGCTGAGATAGGTACTTTCCTTTCAAGCAGGGCCTGCTGCTGGCAGCAGGCAACAGAGGCTCCAAACCTGGGATACTCTTTTAATATCCAAGTCTTCCATTAACACCAATACTTTAACCTTCCCCTCACCTTCCACCCCCCTTGGTGTTAATGATTTTGGATAAAGATGGCTCAGGAAGGGTGAGGTTCCAGGGAAAGTTAGGTATTTTTAAGAGAAACCAAAGGAGGGCTCAGAATTCCACTCTCTTCACATGCATCATGATCTCACTTCACCTGTCTTTTTACAGGCCTGCTCAGCCACAGGAGGGGCCCAGGTGCCGGTGTCATCACTAAAGCCTCAGTGATGCGGAGCCAAGCTTTACCTCCAGCCCCAGGCTCTGCACACCCAGATGCCTCCCAGCGACTGAGCAGTGGCAAATTCGACCTAGAACAAATGGTTGGCTGTCCATGAACTGCTTGGAGGAAAAGGCAGCAGCAGGATAAGGTTATTATGTGGATTGGATCCTGCCCTTAGGGCCACAGCTGGCCCAAGCACAGCCAGAGAGCACAGCTAGCATTGTCCATCCTTCAGTTGTCTGAACTAATGGGTCTTCATAGGATCCTTCTGGTTGAGAGATGATATCACAGGTTATATCTGTGTCCACTTTAGGCCTGGACTGCTGCTAAGAGAAAAACAATTCTTGGCAAATTCCTCGAAGTGCTTGCCTCCTACAGTTTGGATGAAGGCAGTTTGTTCAGTAACGATGGGTAGGTGTGAGTTTCTGTCTCTTTGCCTCCTGAGATTTGTTTTTGCCAGTGCAAAACTGAAGATGATAATGCTCCCATTAAAAATGAGGTGAATGCTCAGGCTAACATGAGTGGGTGGAAAGGACTTCAAACAGGATGAATCTGGGGACAAACCTACCCTTGCCAAGACAAACAGCTGCAGAGAGCTGCAGGAAAGAAAAAGGGTACTGCTGTTCAAAATGATTCAGTCACGTAGGGCTGATTGAGGCTGTGTATCCATCAATTGATAACAAAAACCAATGGCTTTCATATGAAGAAAGAAAAGGTACATCATATGTCACACAGGAGGACTGGAGAACTGATATCATTAGGACAACGAACTGATATTCCATAGGACAATAGAGATATGGGATGAGCACAAAGCAGAGAGCTCTCACTCTCCTTCCTACATCTGTCTTTCATTTGCTTTGCCTCTATCTGCCTGTTGTTGATGTTTTCTCACATTATCTTGGTCCCTTTGTTCAAGCTGCATTTCATTCCAAGAAGGCAGGGAGCTCCAGGTGTGAACGAGGGCTGTGAGCATGAACTCACTGTCACAGTTATTATTGTTATCATTCCTCTGAAAACCAGCCTGGTGGAGGTTTGGCTCTGGAATTTGTTCTGCCATTTTAACTGTATCCTTTTTAAATGTGGAAAATGGAATGAAAGTGGAATAAAAATGTGGAAAGTGGAACGAAGTGCAGTGCTTTGCATGATGGCTTGCACCCAAAGGTGCAAAGCCTTAGCTAATGAAGTGCTGGCATGCTGTGGAACAAGGTGTTTGAGATTGCAGGACTGGGACCTGCTGCTCAAATTAATCAGGTGTTCAGGACTTGCTGCTCTTCTTTGTAACGGGACAAACTGTACGTCAAAAAAGCCAATACAGAATTTTCAATGCTCTATATAGTTTCAATGTTTTTTATTTTAGCACCCCAGTGATATTCAGTAATTGTATTCCCACCATCCAGCTATTTAGCAATCTGAACACATACTGTTGTTACTATTACTAATGTTTCCATTACTGGTAGTAGACTTGTGGATGTCTGGTTATTTTTGTCTTTGGACACCCCCTGTCCCCTGTGTACATCTAACTGGGCACAGATATTTTAATACATTTTTCAGTGGTTCCCCCTGCTCCAATTGAGCCCCTGGAGATGTTATGGAGCCCCTTTGCTTGTGTTGGATGAACACATCTCTGGGATCAGTCTGGAGCACACAACTGCCATAGCATTGAGCTGAACTCCAGCTTTCCCCCAGCCTGGCATGATGTGTTCAGTCCCTCCACAAATCAGGTGCAGCTCAGCCCTTATCCAGTGGGGATTCAGTGCACAAGCAATGCTGTGTTTTCCCTCAGATGTGCTGCCTCAAATACATTTGCCAGGGCCGGGGTTAGCCCATGGCTGGACCACACAGATTCTCCAGATGGGCTGAGACTCCAAAGATAGGATGGCAAGCAGCTTTGGCAGTCTGGTTGGTATTTCAATAGATGGACTCTTTTTAGCTTTGTTTTTCAAGAGTTGCCCTTCTATTTTGCAACAGGCCCTTCCTGTGCCATGTTTAGCTCATTCAAACCAGCTCCAGTGTTTATACCTCCCACTGCATTTCCTACAGTGGATATTTCTAAACCAGCTTTGCTGGTGGAGCCCTCTCCAAATGGTGTGTTAAAGACCAGATGATTTAGCACATAATTAAGAAGGAAACAATGATCAACAAGAAGTCTGCAGTGTCAGCTACAAGGCATGGCTTGGATGCAAGAAAAAGCAATATGCCAAGAAAAATGAGTAAATCTGTGTGTCTGCATCTTGATGTGGAGAGGCAGCTTCTGCTCCATCCCCAATGGAGACACAGCTCAATGGGTATTTTTTTTCATTTTGCCAGTGGCAACAACAGTGGTTCAAAGGACGCCAATGGGAGAAGAGAGGTTCTTGCAGCCACCAGGAGTGAGCATGGATGCTCCACGTGGGCTTTTGCACACACTCCAGCTGGTTTGTGTGGAAGGGCTCATTTCCTGGCCCTACTGCCCCTTGTGCCAGACGAGAGATGGTTCTGTGCTTCCCTGCACCAGTGCTTGGGGTCTAACACCAGTGACAGAACTGGTGCTGCTGGTGTAGCTCCAAGGCTTGCAGTGCTGTTTTACAGTACCCAGGCAAATGGATTAGTAGTGAGGGGAGTAGTTAAAAGTAAAGAGCTTGGTTCTGCTTTCTCCACATTTCATCCCATATTGGTGTTGGCCATAAAAGAAGCAGCATGCCTAAGCCCCACAAACAGAATGTTCCTTTTTTTCAGTGATTCCTTATGTTTTGGTGCAAAGGAAAGAATCAAGACACACAAGATTATTGTGCTATGGATTTATAATAACATTTTATTAATATATTATGCTACAAAAATATTTTGATAAAATAATATTAGAAAGCATCTTTTTATTACACTCTTCAAAACAGTTCACAAAAGCAGGAGGCGGAACAGGAAAAAATATCTGAAATACATTTGAATTGAAAACTGACAAATATGCAATTTGAATTTTGGTGAGCATGAATCTGCAGGATGGTTAATCAGTCCTGTAGAAGGACAGTATTGCCTACTTATTGCAAAGACCTCTCTGCCTTTAGCTAGATTAAGGTGCCTCCTGAAATGTTAGTCATAGGAAAGGCTGAATTTGGGTTGGGACAGAACACAGACAACACACACACATAAATGTACACACACACACACACACACACACACACACACACTCCCCCACACACACCATATGATCTCAAACTTCAGCAAATTATCTTTCTGCTTCAGTTAAGCTGAAATATGCTTAAATTGCAGCTGAGTTTTAGCACACTCCATGGAACATTGATCACTTCAGAGATATGACAAGACCATATAATTTTTGGATATAATACAGAAATACGGTACTAAGCAAAGTTTGGCGTGGTAACACTTATGCTGAGATAATAACCGTGGCACTTTGGTTTCTCTAACATAAATATATGATGGGAAATTCCTCCCTAACAGTGGTATATGGTAATGACTGAGTCATATCATTTGACTAATCAATGCACTAAACATAGATTAAGTTCTCCCTCTTTCCATTCTCTCTTTCTCCACAATTGTATATTGAAGAACTTAGGTAAATATACAACTCTGTATCTTGGGTGTTCCTAAATTACAGTGGAGCTTGGAAGAATGGGAAGGGAAGTTCAGCAAAGCACATTTTTGACACCTGTATAAAGCATAGTTATCATAAATCACGTTCATCATTTATTGCCAGAAGACATATTGCATTATTCAACAGCCCTAGGGATTGAAGAGAAACTACATCAGTCATAAAATATAAAATACCTTCTGTCCCAGTTTACTGACTGGTTCTCCAAGTGGCAGTGCATGTTAATATAATATCTGTAGTTAAGCAAGAAAAGCATTAAAATACTGAAAGAGGAGAGATTAGATTTGTTGCTGATGATATGAGATTATTTATTCCACCAGGGCAAGATCTTGGCAGATACTCAACATTTATTTATAATGCTACAGTTACATTTAATGTGAATTGTGTTGGTGTCCCTTGTAGTTGAGTTGAGAAGATGAATCATGTGACCACTGAGCTTTGGACTCATCCAAAATCGTGTCCTAGGTTGCCAGGCACTGGGTGATTCTCTTGATTCTGCTTCTCAGAGATAAGCAGGATCACTACTGTTTGCTATTATATGTGGTGGGCATGAGTGTTTTTGCTAAATCTCCTGTTCTTGGAATCTTATGATAACATGGGAATCTGAGCTTTCCCTTGGAAGAGTCGAGTCAGTTTTTAGTTCTCTGAGAAACCCACCAAGGAAACTGAAGCCCCCTGAAGCTGATAGCCAAGTGTTGCTTCCAGAAGAAGCATGTATCAAATCTGGTCCAGGTTTTAAACTCATGGTTTAGAAAATCATGAGAAATTCAGAAATCATGATCCATTGTGACAGCGTGCTTAGGTCTGTGCTAACCAATACTACTGTGTTTTAATTAATGCTGGGCTGCCATAGCTCATTAGTAAACAACTCATTTTATCAACCACAGTGAGGGTTCATTATCCAGCACTGCTCTGCATACAGGTCCTGTATTGCAGAAAGGGACCCTAAGTTGTACTTTAGGGTAAAACAAGTGAATAAAAGAAGTGTTTGGTTAAAGACCTGTGCTGAAGCCATTCACGTGGGGTTCCTGAGCTAAGATCTACAGAAACCTACTTAACCTTTAAGTCATGTCTCCTCCCTGAGCCAGAGAGAGCTCAGCTGACTAAGGGAGCTGCTTCTAGGTGGCAAAAATCGGGTGTGTAGACCCCAAATCCAAGAGACACCTTGTTTAGACACCTGCACTGCACAAATGTGGGGCACCAGCACAAGGGTTCTAGCAAAATTCATTAATTTCCCAGAATTACAGACAAAATTCCAGGAAATGCAAAGATGTTAAAACATACTTTGATATACAAGCCATTTACATCCTGTGACAGCCGAACATACCTGAGCTATCTGAGCTAATGAATATTGAATATTACTGTCCAGCGCAGGAACGACTCAGAAAACCTCACTGGTGATATTCTGTGCAGCACAATGACAGCTGAGAGTGTGGAGAGATTTGTGTGCTCCTAATATTATTAAAAAAAAAAAAAAAGCCCCAGAGGTTTATGGGGAAAGCCACAGACTGGAAAACTTCAGAATTGTAATTTCTAGTCTTGGTCCTGTTGTTGATTTTCCTTACAGTCTTGGACAAGTTTCTGCTTTCTGCTCTTTTTTCTCTCCCTTATCTTTACATGGTCTTGTCTATTTATACTGTAGGTTTTCCAACACCTGGAGTTATTCCTGGGATAGTACCACAGAATAGTTTCTGGATATGATCCGGTTACAACAAATAAAACTGAATGGGTTTTGGTTTGTTGGCTGTTCACTTTTACTATGTAACTTATCATCATCGCCATTAAGATTTACCTACCTTATTTCCACTTATATTCTTGTAAATAAGACATTATTATTCAGTTTTCATCTCTGCCTTGAACACATCAGGAGAACCAATAATCTTTTTAAAATGCATTACTGTTAAATTTGAAGGTCTCTTAAACCATAATATTCAAATGAAGGCATTTCTAGAATAATAGCTCAAATAAAACCAAAATGAAAGTTTTCAAAATATGTTTTCAATATCCATCTCTGTGCAATAAATATTATGCAAGGTGAATGGCTTCTGTCCAAAACTAACATCTCGAATCTTCTGCTAGCCAAAATACACAATATGAAAGTATGCACGGGGTCTGTTTGGATCTCACATTTGGGGCAAAGCTCAAAGTTTTCCATTCAGCCTTATCAACTGTTGGGGGAAGCTTATAGCACTCTGTGCTATTACCCACTTAAACTGACCAGAAACCTACACAACCTGCTGTCAAAAACAGAGCAAAGGCTGGGGATCATGGTGTCCAATAAGTTAAAAAGAAGTTACCTGTGTTTTCCCTGGCCTCTGCAAGGCAATGGGCAGGGATGAATGATGGAAATGCTCCATATTTCATCATGAAACCCTGTGATTTTTGTAGTCTAGTTACTTCCTAACTTACTTTCCTGAAATAACTGGTATGACAAGAAGCAAAGTGTGAATTCTGAACTCTTACTGCAGAGTCTTGCAGACTGCATGGAACATCTGCAGCTCCAGAGACCAGGCTGTAGGGCTGCTGGGAAACTTTACAGGGTTGTTTTCAGCCAGAATTTTATCAGTAACATTGTTACAATTATCATAATTATCTTTTTTCCAAGGTGAAGAAGTACTGCTTTTCCATAAAGAAATATTTTTCTGATTTTGGGACTTCTTTTCTAAACAAGATGTTTTCATCACATAGTTTTGATTTTTGGTTTCTAGATGACTTAGGAAAAAATCCCACTATTTCAACCAAAACTCATTTTCTAAACTCTTGTATCCAAAGAGATTTTTTGTCATGTTCTGGTGGTAAAAAAACATCTACACCCCTTTTTAAACATAATAATTTTTAAGATGGCACTGGGATTTTTTTCCACGTACATGTTGTAAATCTCATTTCTCAACAACAGCTGTTTGGATAGGGAGCACATTTTTCAGTGAGGGTAAGGTGTCATAACTTTTCCAACTAAGTCAGGTACCATAGTCTAAAAATGGAAGAATGTTCTGTATGTTTCCATAACATGGGAGTTAGTTTGATTCCTGTGGTGCTGAGCAGATTTTGGACAAGACATAATTATTTCAGCACAGAGCTACCAGCTCTAGCAGCTCATGGTAGCAAGAGAAAGAGGAATTTCTAGATGTTTTTTGCCTCCAGGCTGTCCATGGACATTAATACAACTGGTACAAAGGAGTTCTATAGATTAACAGGACGCTACATCTTTATAATCTATAGACAGACCAAGCTCTCTTCTCATTTATGCTCAAAAAGGTTGTAGGCTTATGCTTAAATAAAGGGAGGGAGAGAAGAAAATAATTCCAAGTAGGATTATTCCAGATTTTAAAAGCAATTTTTTATTAAGAAAAAGGTGTCTTAATATGTGTTAGCTGGTGAATTAATCCCAAGGCAAAGAGGGAAACTGGTAATTTCCAAAGTTAAATAGTTCAGTTAAAGAAAACAGGGGGAATGTAGAGGATTATCCTGACTAATGACTTACTAAGTCATGTAAAAATAACTGTTATTTTAGATTGTGGCAGCTAACGAGTTAAGAATGCACTTGTTTTCCTAATGGGCACAGGCCCCAGAGAGCAGGATCTGCTTTATTCAGTGTAAGCTATGCTAATGAGATAAAAGAAGTAAAATAAAGAAGTTCAGCAGAAATGTACTTATTGGACAGTTGCTGTAAAATGTAATGGTTAAAGAAACGAAAAAAGTATTCATTTGGTGTCAGTTCAGACATTTGCAGAGTTGTCAGAAAACAAATATAGAAAATATTAATTTATCTGTTTCACCATCGCTACTGATTAATAGGGATGTTATTAACATATACAACATGAAAAATAAGTTTACCAGTTGAATAAATACATTTTTTCTTTTTCTTTTTTTTTCTTTATATGAACATGTATATTTTACAAAACCCCATAGCACTATGGGAAATAAAGATCCTTCTACAAAAAGAAGATGTAAGTCAGTGTTACAATAAAGCTTTAGAGTTTCAAAATGTATCTGGGCAAAGAGACAAAATCAGCTAGAAGGCACTAATGAGTCACTGAGAAGGTCCAGCTTGCAACTGTTGTTGTCTTAAACTCCAATTTGTTCATAAATTATCTCTCTTCTCTATTCCAAGCGATTGCAGGTAATACTAATGTGGTCAGGAGGGCTGCAGTAGGTTGAGGAGGAAAGAAGCTATGGCCATGCAGAGAGGAAATGTTACTGATGGCCATGAAGGGCTGGCTGGGGCTGAGCTCGTGGGCTGGGGCTGGGATGGGTGGTCAGGACGTGGCCTCTGATCCAGCTGGTTGGAAATCCAGATGGGAGGTTTCACTGTGATGTAGCCATTGGTTATCCTGATATAGGAAGGCAATGTGGTGGTGCTAGAAGAAAACACAAGAGAAGGAAATTAAACAGGAGAACTCTTATCTCTACTCTGTGAACTGTCATTCAAAGTGGTAGCAACCACAATGGCAATTCCAATTATTATTACTATTATTATTTTTATTTTTATTATTTTATTATTATTGTTTGCACACATTAGACACCAGGGAGAGAGCCAGAGACTGATAACTGTGGTGATAACTGTGGAAACACCTCTGACCCAGGATGTCCCTCAGCTTCTGGCTGCTGACAAATACAGCCAAAGGAGGGACTGCTCTTACTGTATCTGACATACTGCACTCCATTTTTAAGCACCCATTACTGGCCAGCATCAGAGATTGTGCTAAATGTATCCTCATGCTGACCCAGGATGATCTTGTTCTTATGTCCTTTCTTCCCACCAAAGGTCTGAAAATTTGCCATGCCTCAGTGATATGTCTTATTCTCCACGGACCACATACTGAGCCCAGGAGGCTCCAGAATACATTCCTTCCCTGTTTCACATGCCTTAAAGAACTTCCCAGGATCCCCTTACACAACTGATAACCTTGAGCACTGGAGACCAAGCAGGTTCATTTCTTTTCCTGGCTTTAAGCCATTTTGGATCAAATCACAAAGCCAAAACCAGACTCAGTTGCTGTTAGGTTTCCCTGACTGTGGATTTGCCTCAACAGCAGTGTGATTGCTTATTGATTGTAGCTTGAGTTAGTACTTTGATTTGAATTTGCAGGTTGGAATTCATCATGACTCCCATGACACTGGAGGTCAGAAAGGTCCATTTACGATTGATTTGGAAGTTTAAGTTGTAATCTCCATTTCATAAAATGCCCCCATTGCATCCATTACTGGATGATCCATAATCCACCAGTTGTCAGGGAGCAGCACAACCGAGCATGCAAACTGCACAGGGTGGATTTTGGACTTAAACCCAAGACATTCTGCTGAGAAGTGAGGAGAAAAATGGCAAAGTCCCATGAAAAAAAAAAAAGATGTGACACTAATACCTGTAGATTCTCTAAATCTTCCATAAAGGGGATTTGGAGGCACTGAAAATGACCCTTATTTAATTTTTTTATGGGGTAAGAAGCTATGCAGCCCTATAAATATTTAGCTGCAGTATCCAAGATCTTGACCTTGGAAGAAAAAGGTTGTGTCTTGCATAATATCAGATAAAAGGAATAACATCTTACTTCAGATTCATGCACAGAAACAGAATTTAGAGGGACTAAAGGATTTTGTCTTTTTTCTGTCTAAGCAATACCAAGATAGATTTTAGTTGAGATGCTTCAAATGTGCTGATTCAATCACAAACTGAGAAGATCAGAGCCCACCCTGAAGAGGGCATTGGTCAAATCCCAGAGACAATCCCTGCACATTACACTTCACCCCGAGTTTTGGGAGAAGTCACTTCATTTCTTCCCTTGTCCTTTATACTGTCACCACAGCTTCTGGGTGGGATGGTTGTTCTGCAGCTAGAAGTGATCTCAACTAATGTGCAACGAATTAGAGTAAAAAGAGAAGGCAATTAAATTAAAATTTAATTGAGTCTTCAATTAAAGACATAGGATTTGTTTCATGGGAGCAGATAACCCACCTAACCAGTATTAGGAGTCTGACACTGAGGAGCAGTGCTTGTTCCAGAGCAACAAACTGCTGTGAACAGAGAACTCTGAAATCAAGGCTTGTTGGAGAAAGTTCTCTGAATTCCCATGTGAGTGGTTGGTTTATGCCTTGAAGCGATGATATAAGAGACCAAGCTTTAGAGTTTTCTGCTATATTGCATCAAAAGTGCTGCAGTCACTTAACACAGAGAGCTGATCTGTGATACACTAATGCTGCTGTTTCCACTTGCCTGGCAGGAATGGCACTGGATTAGGAACTGTGTGGCCAGGCTCCTCTAACCCACGTGACAGCATCATGAACAGCCTTCCCACAGTGGACACAAAGATCATTAAAGCAAACTTCTGATAAAAAGAGGCACTACACACTCTGAATAATCCAACACAAATGCAGCCATGCTTCAATTTCTGATCCAGATCTCATTTATTCTGCTGAGTGATGATGTGGTGTACAGGTCTGGCAGCACTGACAGTAGGATCACAATTCAGGTTTTTCCCCTATACTTGGTTTCCCTAAGATAAGCATGGGTAGGTGTTTGTTCTCATCTTTTGGTACTGATTGTCACATTACGGAACTACACAATTTTGCCCTATATTAAATTTTAAATTACAAGGAGGGTCTGATTTTAAATTTTAGCTTAAAAAAAAAAAAATCACCAAAATTCCATTCAGACTTCCAGTTTGACACATTCTATGGGCTTGATCCTCCAGTGAGATTTAAGTTTCCCTTGCACAATCTGTCTTTTTACTACTCAGGGGTGTTCTGTGCACACAGGCTGACCAGGGAACCTGTAAAAGCATCACAAGCCCACTCATCAGCCAGCTACATCTAATGGATTCTTAAAGCAGCCTTAAATCAACATTTTATGTTTCTGTATGATGTTTCTGTGTTCTAGTCAACTTCCATAAGTGTTTTGGTTTTGTTTTTTTGGGGAGATCGGTTGTTTTTGTTGTTGGATTTTGTTGATTTTATTTTCTCCCTTATTCAAAGACCTGAGAATTGCTGACCACTTCTCCTTAGTTAATGAGGTTATTTTCTGTTTTCAAGACATTACATTTGTATAAAAGCATTCTTGTTAAGATAAATAGTGTTAGGTGGGGTTGTTTGTTTTCAAAAACTCCTTGAGTGCTTTACAAGAGAAGAACAGTGTGTTTCCCCTAATGTGTACAAAGCATTTGCTAATAGCAAATGAATCACAGCTTATCCATAAAAAACATTTTCTTAATGTACTTTTAGCTGACTGCCAAGGTGGTTTAGAGATATTTAAAGAGAATGATCCCTTTTACCAAATGCTACAAGTCCTTGTAAAACCTCTGGTCCCAGTTTGTAACTAGGCTGTTNACTTGTTTTCCTAATGGGCACAGGCCCCAGAGAGCAGGATCTGCTTTATTCAGTGTAAGCTATGCTAATGAGATAAAAGAAGTAAAATAAAGAAGTTCAGCAGAAATGTACTTATTGGACAGTTGCTGTAAAATGTAATGGTTAAAGAAACGAAAAAAGTATTCATTTGGTGTCAGTTCAGACATTTGCAGAGTTGTCAGAAAACAAATATAGAAAATATTAATTTATCTGTTTCACCATCGCTACTGATTAATAGGGATGTTATTAACATATACAACATGAAAAATAAGTTTACCAGTTGAATAAATACATTTTTTCTTTTTCTTTTTTTTTCTTTATATGAACATGTATATTTTACAAAACCCCATAGCACTATGGGAAATAAAGATCCTTCTACAAAAAGAAGATGTAAGTCAGTGTTACAATAAAGCTTTAGAGTTTCAAAATGTATCTGGGCAAAGAGACAAAATCAGCTAGAAGGCACTAATGAGTCACTGAGAAGGTCCAGCTTGCAACTGTTGTTGTCTTAAACTCCAATTTGTTCATAAATTATCTCTCTTCTCTATTCCAAGCGATTGCAGGTAATACTAATGTGGTCAGGAGGGCTGCAGTAGGTTGAGGAGGAAAGAAGCTATGGCCATGCAGAGAGGAAATGTTACTGATGGCCATGAAGGGCTGGCTGGGGCTGAGCTCGTGGGCTGGGGCTGGGATGGGTGGTCAGGACGTGGCCTCTGATCCAGCTGGTTGGAAATCCAGATGGGAGGTTTCACTGTGATGTAGCCATTGGTTATCCTGATATAGGAAGGCAATGTGGTGGTGCTAGAAGAAAACACAAGAGAAGGAAATTAAACAGGAGAACTCTTATCTCTACTCTGTGAACTGTCATTCAAAGTGGTAGCAACCACAATGGCAATTCCAATTATTATTACTATTATTATTTTTATTTTTATTATTTTATTATTATTGTTTGCACACATTAGACACCAGGGAGAGAGCCAGAGACTGATAACTGTGGTGATAACTGTGGAAACACCTCTGACCCAGGATGTCCCTCAGCTTCTGGCTGCTGACAAATACAGCCAAAGGAGGGACTGCTCTTACTGTATCTGACATACTGCACTCCATTTTTAAGCACCCATTACTGGCCAGCATCAGAGATTGTGCTAAATGTATCCTCATGCTGACCCAGGATGATCTTGTTCTTATGTCCTTTCTTCCCACCAAAGGTCTGAAAATTTGCCATGCCTCAGTGATATGTCTTATTCTCCACGGACCACATACTGAGCCCAGGAGGCTCCAGAATACATTCCTTCCCTGTTTCACATGCCTTAAAGAACTTCCCAGGATCCCCTTACACAACTGATAACCTTGAGCACTGGAGACCAAGCAGGTTCATTTCTTTTCCTGGCTTTAAGCCATTTTGGATCAAATCACAAAGCCAAAACCAGACTCAGTTGCTGTTAGGTTTCCCTGACTGTGGATTTGCCTCAACAGCAGTGTGATTGCTTATTGATTGTAGCTTGAGTTAGTACTTTGATTTGAATTTGCAGGTTGGAATTCATCATGACTCCCATGACACTGGAGGTCAGAAAGGTCCATTTACGATTGATTTGGAAGTTTAAGTTGTAATCTCCATTTCATAAAATGCCCCCATTGCATCCATTACTGGATGATCCATAATCCACCAGTTGTCAGGGAGCAGCACAACCGAGCATGCAAACTGCACAGGGTGGATTTTGGACTTAAACCCAAGACATTCTGCTGAGAAGTGAGGAGAAAAATGGCAAAGTCCCATGAAAAAAAAAAAAGATGTGACACTAATACCTGTAGATTCTCTAAATCTTCCATAAAGGGGATTTGGAGGCACTGAAAATGACCCTTATTTAATTTTTTTATGGGGTAAGAAGCTATGCAGCCCTATAAATATTTAGCTGCAGTATCCAAGATCTTGACCTTGGAAGAAAAAGGTTGTGTCTTGCATAATATCAGATAAAAGGAATAACATCTTACTTCAGATTCATGCACAGAAACAGAATTTAGAGGGACTAAAGGATTTTGTCTTTTTTCTGTCTAAGCAATACCAAGATAGATTTTAGTTGAGATGCTTCAAATGTGCTGATTCAATCACAAACTGAGAAGATCAGAGCCCACCCTGAAGAGGGCATTGGTCAAATCCCAGAGACAATCCCTGCACATTACACTTCACCCCGAGTTTTGGGAGAAGTCACTTCATTTCTTCCCTTGTCCTTTATACTGTCACCACAGCTTCTGGGTGGGATGGTTGTTCTGCAGCTAGAAGTGATCTCAACTAATGTGCAACGAATTAGAGTAAAAAGAGAAGGCAATTAAATTAAAATTTAATTGAGTCTTCAATTAAAGACATAGGATTTGTTTCATGGGAGCAGATAACCCACCTAACCAGTATTAGGAGTCTGACACTGAGGAGCAGTGCTTGTTCCAGAGCAACAAACTGCTGTGAACAGAGAACTCTGAAATCAAGGCTTGTTGGAGAAAGTTCTCTGAATTCCCATGTGAGTGGTTGGTTTATGCCTTGAAGTGATGATATAAGAGACCAAGCTTTAGAGTTTTCTGCTATATTGCATCAAAAGTGCTGCAGTCACTTAACACAGAGAGCTGATCTGTGATACACTAATGCTGCTGTTTCCACTTGCCTGGCAGGAATGGCACTGGATTAGGAACTGTGTGGCCAGGCTCCTCTAACCCACGTGACAGCATCATGAACAGCCTTCCCACAGTGGACACAAAGATCATTAAAGCAAACTTCTGATAAAAAGAGGCACTACACACTCTGAATAATCCAACACAAATGCAGCCATGCTTCAATTTCTGATCCAGATCTCATTTATTCTGCTGAGTGATGATGTGGTGTACAGGTCTGGCAGCACTGACAGTAGGATCACAATTCAGGTTTTTCCCCTATACTTGGTTTCCCTAAGATAAGCATGGGTAGGTGTTTGTTCTCATCTTTTGGTACTGATTGTCACATTACGGAACTACACAATTTTGCCCTATATTAAATTTTAAATTACAAGGAGGGTCTGATTTTAAATTTTAGCTTAAAAAAAAAAAAATCACCAAAATTCCATTCAGACTTCCAGTTTGACACATTCTATGGGCTTGATCCTCCAGTGAGATTTAAGTTTCCCTTGCACAATCTGTCTTTTTACTACTCAGGGGTGTTCTGTGCACACAGGCTGACCAGGGAACCTGTAAAAGCATCACAAGCCCACTCATCAGCCAGCTACATCTAATGGATTCTTAAAGCAGCCTTAAATCAACATTTTATGTTTCTGTATGATGTTTCTGTGTTCTAGTCAACTTCCATAAGTGTTTTGGTTTTGTTTTTTTGGGGAGATCGGTTGTTTTTGTTGTTGGATTTTGTTGATTTTATTTTCTCCCTTATTCAAAGACCTGAGAATTGCTGACCACTTCTCCTTAGTTAATGAGGTTATTTTCTGTTTTCAAGACATTACATTTGTATAAAAGCATTCTTGTTAAGATAAATAGTGTTAGGTGGGGTTGTTTGTTTTCAAAAACTCCTTGAGTGCTTTACAAGAGAAGAACAGTGTGTTTCCCCTAATGTGTACAAAGCATTTGCTAATAGCAAATGAATCACAGCTTATCCATAAAAAACATTTTCTTAATGTACTTTTAGCTGACTGCCAAGGTGGTTTAGAGATATTTAAAGAGAATGATCCCTTTTACCAAATGCTACAAGTCCTTGTAAAACCTCTGGTCCCAGTTTGTAACTAGGCTGTTTCTGTAGTGAATGGGGAGAGAAACCTTTCCAGAAGCTGATCCACCTCACTCCAGTGCAGGTCTCTAGGGGGTCTTACTCTTGCTCGGGGTCTTTCACTTCCTAGGCATTACAGAGGGGCCCTGGACAGCCAGGCTGGATTATAACCTAATCTTAGAGGTGGCCCTGGTGTCAGGAGATGACTTCTGCAAACTCCCGCTGAGCACGTTTGCATGTGCACGTAGGATCTCACTGACCCTCGGACATTCCCTAAGGATGAAGCAGGGTCCCCTGAACTCAACCAGAAACCTTCCTTGGGGAGGATTTGAGCGTTCCTGAAATGAATATAGAGAATAATAAAAATGAATCACAGATCTGTGGGATAATAATCTAAATTATTATCACGTCTTCTCTTGCCAGACCAGGATATTCTGTATTTCAGCCTTTTGTGTCTGATAAAAATATCTTTAATAAAACATTCCACATGATCTGTGGTTAACAGGCAACCACTGGCTCCGCTGTTCATACCTCTCTTTTTTGCTTCTGTGTATGGGATTGTTTTAAAAACTTGGAAGACTCCAGGTAAGTTTTAGCCAAATGACCTGCGGTATCATATTCATGAGCTTGTTCTTTTGATCAGATAATAGGGCAGTTTTTCAAATCAGTGCATTACTCATACATTGTCTTACTATCATTAGAATGTGTAAAACTTTCCCCAAAAATGGGGCCTCAGGCACAGGCTTTGTGCACAGATTCTACTGAATGCAATTAATGATTCAAGTCCTCTAAGCAGGGGGTGTGCTGAAGCACCTTGATGATTTGGGAGCATTTTAAAGATGAAAAATAAAACAAACGCACAAGCAACACATTGAGAGAATTTCTGCTCTGGTTTGTCTTGCAAAGACTTTGAAGGGAGCTGACAAACTAATTTTTAGCATGGCTCAGTTTATCCATCTAAGCAGGGTTCATCTGACCACACAGGACACCACAGCAGAAAGACACAGGACCAGCAGAGTCTTTCTGGCCCACCTGCCCCAGACACAGGAACAAGATCTAAACCCCTCCTGACATTTATGTCTCATCCAGTCTCAAAAAAACCAGTGATAATGACAGCAATTCCAGAGTCCAGAGATCCATTCCAGCATTTCACCATTTCTGACGCCCAGAATTACTGCCTGATGTTTCACCAAATCTCCCTTGCTACAGTGTAAGGTCATGACTTGTCCTGTCCTCATGGACAGGTTTATTCCTTTCCTCTTCTCAGCAACCTTTCATGTATTTTGAAGATTTAACCATGTTTCACCTCAGCCTTCTCTTTTTTAAACAAACAATTCCCTCCACCTTTCTTTGCAAGTCCTCAAGTGCTTTTCCTCTATCCTTTCTTCTTCTCTGCCCTGGCTCTGATCCATGTCTTCTCTGGAATGAGATGCTCCAAACTAGAAACAGTAGGCCTGGGTGAGATCCCACCAGCCCTGTGCTTGGTGCAGTAGGTACCACTGCCTCTATATCTGCAAAGTGCACAAAAACCAGGCAATCTCCATGAGGACAGACAGTATTGGCACTGCTTTTTGCCCCCAAAGTCCAAACCACCATTATGGTCCCAGGAACTGTTCTGCAGCTCATGGAAAACTGATGGTTCTCTGAGGGGGTAAGGACCAACCCAATTATCGTGATATTTCTATCCATTTTTAATCTGCTGCCATGCCTTGGTCCCAACGTGGTTCTGTTCAGGGTGGAGGAAGTAACCCTTTCAAGTATAACTTACAAAGTGTTTGGGGATTTTTCTGGATCAAAGGAGCTATGTAAACACAAGACAACTATTTTTAATAAATGTAAGCAAATGTTGACTCAGACGGCCTTTCTTACAATAGCATCTGATGAAAGAAGTTAGATTGAAACCTGAAAAATGCATGTTTCAATTGAAAACCTAAAAAGCTAGTAAAGTGAAAGAAAATTTTTGAGTAAATACAATAATGACTGTTTTACATTTGTGATTTGATGTTAACCTTATGATGGCTAGAGGTTTTCTTAAGTGATATTAAGCATATGCTTCCTGTTTCTTTTCAAACAAAATTTGCCCTACTTTTTTTTCCCCCCTTTTTATTTAATGAACAGATGTGAAAGGACTGATCACATTATTTTTCTGGTGATCAGAAATAATGTTCTGCAAGTGAAGACAATTATTCTTGGAACTAAGCAGGCCTATTTATGTCACCAAAATTTATTCATCAAGATTTGAAAAATACATCTGTTTAAAGCGCTGGGACCAACCCGTTGCAGTCTGTAGATGAGCTGGCTGGCAAGAAGTCTGACCACACATTTGAAGGAAAAGAATAGGTGCTCAATCAAGAGTTAACAAGAGTATGCTGGGGGGTAAAACTTCACTAGAAAAATGTCACAAGGATTTAACTTTGAAGACAACTAGAGTAGCCTCTTAAAGGGAATGTGAAATCTCCATCTCCTGAAATGTTCATATTATTATTTCATGTGTTTCTGGAAGGGATTCTTTAGATCAACACAAGCTCTGTTCCCCCCATCTAGCTCTTCATCATTACCTTCCTTACAGACACTGTTCTTGCAGCCTGAGGGATAAATCCTGCAGGATGCTGAGTCTTGTGGTCCCAGATGAGCAGGACTGTGAGCGCACAAATACCAGAGCTTCCAGCACTAGTATTCACATACTTACAACTCAGCACATCCTAAAGCTCTTTGTGGGACCAAGGCCAAGGGGCTCACGCTTTCACAAGGTTCAGTTCATTAAAAAAAAATAATAATCCAACCTGGATCTGATTAGGGAATCCAGTTTTTGGTCCAGAGGAGGCCACTGCTTATTTGCAGTAGTGTAGTAAACTGCCTTAGCATTTCTGAGTCAGTAAGCACTATCACATACTGGTTTGGGGCCAGCAGAGAAGATCTGGCATGAGCCAAAGAAGAGCCTTCTCCCTGCTATTTTTTGGTTGCCCCAGGCTCACTGGGAACCTGGATCTCTGTCTGTGTCCTACAGTGCAAGCACCCACCCTCCCTGTGAGCTGCACAGCCCCAGCCACGTGATGGACAGAGGGGTCAGCAACAGCACCGGGAGCATTTCCACAGCCCTTCACTGTCCATCTGAGCTCTCCTTCTGATGAGACTCAAATGGGAACCATCTCCATCTGAGAGCAGTGCCAAGTTCCGATCCTAGCTTTTTTTCTCCTGGCTCCTCTGGAGACTGACACTGAGCAATTCCCCTGGTTGAAGCAGGCATCTGTGAGCCTTCCTCCTGTGCAGAGGCAAAGGGCAGTGCAAATACCTTGGCAGAGGTCTAATCCCCCACCCCTGTTTGTTGTTAGGACATCTGCCATGGCTCATCTCTAGGAGAAAGAATAGGATATCAAGTGAAAAGATGGAAAGGGAAGCACAATTTTCACCAGGCAGTGGCTCTGAAAGCTGTGAGCAGCATGCCATGATCACAAGCCACGCAGTCACCAGGTACTGAAATGCAGCTGGGGAGCAGGACACTGCACACAAGGATGGGATACTTAAATGTGCCATTAAAGAGAATCACAGGCAGTCCTTCAGCTAACTGGCCTTTAGTAGGATTTAAAAGGTGGCATTAATTGTGGCTATGTCATGCAGGCCTGTAGCCAGAGCTATTCAGCTGTCTTCCTGCTACAGTTTATAGGGAACAAGACATCTCCAGGGGACAACCCTTTCCCCACAAAGGCATGCCTTCAAGGTTGGTGAGATGAGCTGCTTCTAAAGATCTCTATCTCTGGAATTCAGGTCTCCTGAATCCCAACCAAGCTCTGGCCCCACTGGGGTCTCTGACTGGTAGGGATGGGACAGCAGGGAAGAGGAAAACTGCTGATTCTGCAGTGCAAAAAGCAGCTGCTGGTGGGACACAGCTGCCCAACACCAGGCAGAGCAGGGCTGCAGCTGCTGTCCCTTCCATGGGGTCTTGACTCCGGAGTTTGACACGAAGGAGGAAAAGGTGGCTCACTTGGATCAGGGGCTCCAGGAGGGCCATGATGGTGTAAGCAGGAAGAGGCTCAATGCTGAAATGCAGCTCAGATTCCTCTGGTGCAGTTTTGGGCCCCTCTCAGGATGGGCTGTGGGCTGGAAGCCAGGAGATTTGGTTTTTATCCCCGAGTCACCCACTGAGGAACCATCAAAACCTCGTTAAATCACTTTACTGCTACGACTCCCCTGACTCTGCTCTGAGTCAGGACCTTGGAGCGTTGGTGTGACACCACCAGCATTAACACAACCTGAAGTGTTTTGCAGGCTCTTGCTCTGATTTGCAGGTCCCAGTGGCTCAGGCCACCTGCAAAACATCTCTGTGATGACAAATGCAGCCCTGGAGAGACACTGCAGCGAGGCTGAGCAGGGGCATCCTAAAGCCACAGGTGGGTCACATCGTTAAGGCAAAGGGGATCATCTGCTGTGGGGCCAGGGAGGGGACAGGGATGGATGGGCAGCGGGGACTGCTGCATCTGAGACAGGGAAAGGGGAGTTTGCTGTCACAGCAATGCAGCCTGGGCGCTGGGGAACACAGTGAGGCAAAGGTGGACAGGAGGATGCATCCAGCAGGCAGGGAATGAGCAGGTGAGAAATAACTCCAGCACAGCCCAAGGGCCCTTTTCTGAGGTGAACTTCCAGTTGTGGGAAGGATTCCTGCACCTCACAGTCAGATTTAGCTTTCCCCACCCTCAGAGGAGACTGTGCATGGCCCTTCTCCATGTCCCACCTCCAAGTCCTTTAGGAAAATCCAGGGAATACAGATCCTGCACCCACACCTGTGGCTGTGGCAGAATCAGGCCTGCTGCTCCTTTCCAGATAACTGCAAAATGGTGTAAAAACATAGAATGTTGTAAAAACCAATAACCTTTGAAGCACACCCTCTTGAGTAATTACCCCATTCCCATCTAATGACTAAAAGATGTTATATTCCTCTCTGATATGGCAACAACAAAGATTTTGACCTCATTAAAACCAGCCCATCAGGAAACTACATGTCATACTTAAAAAAAAAAAAAGCCAAAAAAAAAGGTAAAAAAAGAAATTAAATTCTTTAAAATCTCTGTGAACAGTATTCAAGATACTGTAGCTGAAGACCCATGATTTGTAGTAGTGTCTGGGTGGTCCTGAGACAGGAGATGACAACATTAGCTCTTTCCTTTGCCCTTCTAAGAAATGCTTTGATGATTCTCTAATATCCTAAGAATATCCCCTGTGATTCTGCAGTGGGACGAGGCAATCACAGAGCCAGGATAATTCATCCCAGTTTTACCCTGGCCCTTGCTAAGAGGGGATGGCTCAGAGCCCTTTGTTCCACCAGCTCTGCACTGACATCTGAGCCAGGGTGTGCTCAGGATAGTCTAAATAGTGATGTGGGCTCCCCAAACTTGCCCCCACCCACTGCACACATCTGGCTGTGTACCTGATTTGTGTGTGATCAAGGCACTCATCATCACAGCTCAAATAACCACGGACTTGTTCCACTGCTCCTTGGACAGATAATGACTGCATTATTGCAGCCAAAGTAAGCAAGAACATCAAGGGCACAAACACAGATGGGCTTAGCATTGGAAAAACCCTGCCAGTGAAGATTTTTGGGCAACCTGCTGATACACAACACATAAGGAGTTAATTTGATGGAGCTGCAACCAGGTGGTTTTGAACCAAATCCCAAGCATGAGTAGAATATCTGGTTTTTGCCTGTATTTTGCAAATTGCCTGCTCTCACCAATACAGCCCCACATGCAAAAGAATTTATATTTTTGGGGTGGTCAAAACTGTAATCCATATTTTACATCTCAGGCTCAACCTTTCAATTAATTAGAACCAGAGTGACTCGCTCTGCCCTTTCCTCTGTGTACTCAAGTGTTTGTTTGGCATTGTGTGGGCCCTATGGCTCAAATATTTTTTGCAGATGCACAGAATTAACCATGCATGTTTAGATGTGCTTGGGGAACACATACATTTGTAGAGATGTATATACTTGACCCTGTCAGTTTTTTGTTAAACACTGTAAAAGATATCGACTTTCCCCTCCAGATTTTAAAATGATTTAGAATAGGTGGTAGTGGGGAAATACCTAATACATCCTGTCAAATTAAGTATTTTCTGGAGACTGTTCTCTAAGATAAAATTATTTCAGCTATAGAGATGTCTGTGCAATGTATTAAGGAACAGAATGAACAACCAAAATATAAACTAGCTTAAATGGATGTCCAATATACTGCATTTTTCCACTTGATTTTAATTTTCTTTTTCCTTCTCCCTGTTCTTTTTCCATCTCCACATAACAGTTTTTCTCTTTGCTTAGTCTGTATCACATTTTTCTTTCTAATTCACTGGGCTCACTTTCTTGCTCACTGCTTGTATTTTTCCAGTGTCTCTCTTAGTAGGAATAATTAAGGTTGAGTCAGATCTTTGAACCTGTTATTTGGAGCAGTATCGAATTCAAGCTTGTACCACTGAATAAAAGCACTGGCCCCTTTTTCTTGCTAATAGACTCACATATAAAATTAAAAAAAGGTTCATAGAGCACATCTATCAGGCATATTGAAGTGCTGCATTGGCCACAAGGTTTGAGTTCCTCCTGCTACTGGCAAAGCAAATACAGTGGCAGCAGTCACAGCACAAACTCCTTCTCCTCAAACACTTCCAAACCCTCTGAAAGCCTGGAGATGACATCAGTAGCTCATAAAAAGCTGCTTGCTGGCCTGCAGGGCTGGAAGGACTGAAAAACCTTTCCCTGCCAGGTGTCACAACGCAGACCCTGAAGTGTCTCTGCAGATCTGAGCTTCTGAGAGCGTGGTCTGCAGCACGTCTCTCCGTGGTTCTGCCACATGAGGCATCCCTGGCACCCAGCAGCTCCCAGGCACCAAGCCTGGCTCCCTCAGCCTGGGCTCAGGCTCCAGGTATAAAGCTCACTTTGTTCAGTTAAGTTATTCAGGAATTGTGAAGAGGTGATCTGAGCGAAATCTGAATTTGGCCTGGCATTTTCATAATTGCAGGAACCCGGCTTTTACAGCATTAAAACCATATGAATTCAAATAAATCCTACTTCTCCTTCATCCCAGTGAGTAACTGGACTTAAACCAAAGCTGCCCTTTGGGATCCTGCTGGGTTTCCAGCCTGCAGTGCACCCCATGCTCCTGGGAGTGTAAGGGAATCCAATTTCCTCCTGATGGACTCCACAATGAATCTGTCTTATTAGATGCTGCAATATGACTGTGGTTAAACCCCTCCTATAAAGCAGCTGCCCACCACAATAGTAATGTGGCCTTACTCCCTGTCATACTTTTCCTCACTTCATTTTCCAGGGCATGAAACTCACTAGTCAGAAGAGGAATAGCAGAATCAGAAATAAACGCCATATCCCTTAACTTTTTCCTCTGGGCTAGCACTGACAGTGTTGTGTGTTTGCACTTCCACTGAATTTTAAAGACATTTCTCTTTCTTTACGGTAAATCACTGGAAGATGAAATTTTTTTGTATTTTATGGATCTTACATAACTTTGCTAAGAGGAACAGCAGATTTGCAATTTTCAAGGCTTAGATACTGCTAGATATGTAGGGCACTCAAATAAAAAATTCCAGCTTGGGGTTGTGGCTTTTGAGCAGGTTTATTCTGGCATGTTTTTCCCTTGCCAAAGGAAAAACCTCTCTATCTAGAATTGCAATACAGGGAGTGCAGGTGCTTTACTACCCATTCATGTGTTTGAGGAATCCAGCTCAGTGTGGGCATGAACCCATTCAGCACTTTTTAGTGTCTGCAACTGCAGTCAGCCTTGAGTTAACACAAACCACGCTCCTCACTCACCCTACACTGCAGGGTAAATGTGCTACTGGGTATTGAATTTTCTCTGCCTGTTAAACCAGACAACTTATTTTTCAGCTGAGTGAACATAAAGAGTTTTGTAGAGCTGTGTTAAAATGCAGCTCAGGTTTACAGGAATTACCTGAGGGTACTGAGTGTATTTTCCTATCTTAGCTATTTGATAAGAGCCAGATCACTTTTATTTTTGTGTGTGTGTGTGTGTGTGTGTGTGCAATAGATAATATGCCATGAGGAGTCATTGTTAAAGACTCCAAGAAGCCAATGTTCAGAACATCTGGCTAGTGAAAACCCTGGACATGGAAAATATAAATGTCAAGGCTCATATTTATAAATTGGAAGGGCCATGACGACATCTGCTCACAAGCTTTCTTCCAGAGCCCATTTGCTGTACATGGTTATTCACAGGCAACAAGAGAAACGTGCATGGATCACATGCATGGCCTGCCCTTCCTTTCAGGAACACACGCTCCAATAACACACAAATGCTCTGTTCTCACAACACAGAAATACAAGTGTTTGCAAACCTCACAGCAAAAGCATACCAGACCACAGTGGGACACACACTGCTGGAACAGGCTAAAAATAGCTGGGGAAAAAGTCTTGCATTAACACAGAAGACAGTCAAACTCACTTAGCGTTAACTCTTTCAGTGAAATAAGCTCCTTTTCTGCCTCGCTCTACAGCATACACTTTGTACTACAAATCTAATCCTGAAGCCTTGTTTTTATGACTGAGTAGTTGTGGATGGGAATCTCAAGACTTTAAACGAAGTCTAACCTATTTGACCACGGTAGCTCAATACTAACATTAAAACAAACTACAGGTAAAAGAAATGCGATCCTACATTTGTAACCACAGGCACCTTTTCTTCAGCTTAGTGCCAAATAAATTCATTTCTGATGCCTGAGAAATATAAAACTGATCCAATGCATGAGCATAAAGGTTTTGCTATTGACTTTTTATTGTAGGTGTGTAGACCACAGCTCGCCCTAACACTCTTGGCACTGGCCACCCCCACAGAGGCTGCCCACAAGGCTGCCAAGTTGTCAAATGAAGGAAAAGCATCAGCAGAAAGAGCCTGGACTCCTTTATGATATCCAGGAATTTAGCAAAGAACAGATTCCATGCTGTCTGTCCAGTCTGCAGTACAGCTGGACACACATACACCTATGTGAAAATGGTAGGAAAAGCAAAGATGATGAAGTAACATGGAGGAGATGCATGCCCTGGTCAAAAAATGAAGGAGAAGGATGCCCAGCTCTGCCTCCCACTTACTGCAGTCTGCATTAATGTCAGGTGACAAGGATATACGAGATACAAGTGAGACTTGTACCCATCTCAGAGATTCTGCTGAAGGCTACAGGCTCCAAAATACGCCACTTTTATTGGCATGGATGGACTGCAGAGCAAAGTGCAGTGTTTGTGTGATCACAGCCTCCTGCAAAGTGAGCTCAGAGAGGTGGAGGTGAGTGCAGCAGATGGAGATACAGGAGGAGTCCCTTCCTAATCCTTTCTCCAGGCCCCATACAAGCATGTACAGCCAGAGTTTAGAAATGCAGGTAGAAAGAGCACTGGAGAAAGAGAATATTTAAGCAGGAAATGGTGAAAGATGGGACTGAAAAGTTGACAGGTTGTAAACTCCTGGCAGTGGATGAGGAAATGAGGCTGCCCTGGCTGAGAAAAAGTACAATAAGTGGGGATCACAGAAGAAGAGATCATCTAAACTCAGCCACTGGTGCTTCTTGAAACTGAATCCTAAGTAAACATTTTGTTTGTGCTGCATCAGACAGATCTCAGGCAGCTTAACAAAGTTAGCAGTTGTAGGTCTGTGTCCAGCCCCAGTCAGAAATACATCAAGCTGGGAGAGATATAAATAGATATTATAGACTATCTTTACTTAACACACCTCAAATGAGAAGCAGAAAACAGCAAAGGAAAAGAAAGCTCTTCACAGGCTCCATAAAACATCTTGCATTGTATTTTCATTCTTAATCAGCATTGAGGAGGAAAGAGCAGAAAGTGCTCTTGGATATCCAGTGCTGAAAAATACCTCATTGTTCAAAAATCCTAACTTGTGTGCTCCAATTTTGTTACTCGTTCGCCTTCAGAAATATGGATTTAATATTCATGATGGATTTAAATTTCACTAAAATAAAATACCTAATGCATTACCAATAGAGAATTTAGTTTAATGAAACAAAACTGAAATCTATACACAAATTATGTTTCCAAAAGACTTCTGTGTTCTTTAATGATTTTACTTTCAGGTATTTATAGCTTTCATTAAAAGAGTGTTTGCATACAGCTTCATATGAATTGGTCATACTGGTGCTGAGACATTTCAGCAACAGTGAAAGTAAATATGTAAGGCTTTTCCTTGTTTTTCTCTAATTTTATCTGTGTTTGTTTCATCCCACAGTGGCAGCACATTATTAAAAGCAACAGAACAAAGTAAAACACGTGGATCTTTTTGTGTGTTTATCAGGTAAAAGTGAGGCTGCACATCTTTTCAGCCCCATCTGGAGGATAACAAATTAACTCTTTGACTTTACAAGGGGAAAGGAGTTATCAGTCACACCCAGCTGACAGGAAAGGTCTATTAACATGGAGATGCTACAGGTTTGGACATGAATGTCAGGACTTCCTGTCGTTACTGAGATGCATTAGAGAGCTCTGTGCTAAGGCCAGGTTCCACAGCTTTAATTAATATATTCTGTGCACTCTGACCAACCTGATAATCCAAGAAGCCTCAATAAAAACCATCTAGGGAGGGAGGATATGTCATCACCATATCATTTGTTACAGGCAGGAGATTTACCTCTTGTTTTTACTGCACTGAGTTACACCGTGCTCCTATTTTACTTTCACTGGAGGGCTCGTGTACCTGGGGCTGTGCAAAGGGCATGATGACAGAACTGCCAGAGCCAGTGCTTGTTTAAAGGAGGCATTGAGCCTTCTGCTCACCTTAAAGGGGATCAAATGGAACCAGGAAAAAACTAAGGAGGGGAACATGCAGTATGCCCTACACTTGGCTCTCTGCTCAGGAGGAGCAGAGGATGCCTTCACAGAAGCAAAATGGCATGTCTGAGAGAGGCAGGCAGTGCTGGGAGAAAGAAGAACCAACTGATGCACTGCTAAACTGCCCAAAATGTCTTCTTCTGGACACTGTATATCCACCAGGGTTCAAAAAAAACCTGGGCAAACTAAGACCAGAATTTAGGCCAGTTCAAGATATGAAGGTTCACCTTCCACAAAGGAACCAGGAGAGAGCATTTGCCCAGGAGGTGTTTTGGGACCCCTCCATGTCACAGAAAGCTCTTGCACCCAAAGTGACAAACCCTGAGGTTCTTCTGATGACTGTAGATATTTGTATGGCACGCCCTGGAGCCTGGGGGCACTCACTGACAGGGGCTGTGATCAGGAAAGATTCTTGAGAAGGAAATCCTGCTGGGAGAACAGTGAAGGAAATGGCAGACAGAAGTGCTGGAGGAAAGTCAAGGGACCACACAACCCAGTGAAGCCCCAGTCAGCAATGAGGTGGGACAAGGGAGGGAAGGTGGGACTGCCACCACACTCCTGCTGCTCCTGGCTGCTGGAGCAATCCCACAGGGAGACAGGTTCACTGCAAGATAGAGAGGTCCTGAAGCTGTGTCCTCATCCCTGGCTTTTAACACACAGGGCAAGTAAATGCACAGGTCAAGTAAATGCAAAGGTGACACAGGCTGGAGGAGGCAGTGAGCCCCCTCCCCATGAGCATCAGGAGGCACTCCCTGAGCAGTGTCCTGACCAGGGAGGCAGACAGGATAATTTAAACAAACAAGGCCCCAGTGATGGAAATTTCAAGCTCAAAGCTACCATATGGAGGGAAATCATCTGACCACAATTTACCTGTTAGACTTCAAAGGTGTCTAGGTCTCCCCTAAATAAAAGCAGTCTTTTCTTTAATGAAGTTAAGTACTGTATTTCAGCACCATGTGTTGTGAAAAGGAAGCAATTTGGATTAATTTACTGAAATTTACCTTTCAGATGCAGTTAAGTGGAATTAAAAGTTTGTCTGAGTTGACAGAGTTCTGTTTTCCATCACTGCATTGTCTTGAAAGAAAGGATAACAGGCTAAGTGCTTAAATTCCATCCAAACTGATAAGGTTCACTCCGTACAGGCAAACTCAGTGTAGTTTATTACGTATTGTCTCCCTTCATCCATCACTGGTATACATTTTTTCCCCCTAGAAGAACTGCTTCTTCCAAAATAAATTGGTATTTGTGATATTATTGCATTCATCTGGGGTTGAATAGTCTGCAATGGGCTATCAGAGAGTTGCCATTTCTACTTACAGGGAGAATTCATTTCATTTCCCACTAATGGCAGCTTTTGCAGGGCTGAGCTTACATCTGGGACAAGAATTTCTTTTTTTCTCTTCTGAGAACAACTCTTTTCCCTTAATTTCTTTCCTGTTGAAGCGTGTATGTCCTTAGCCCTTTTCCAAACACCACCTTCACCTGGATCTCTTCCTTGGCAGTGGGAATTAACTTCCCCATTACGTCCTTTCTACTTTTTCTCTTCCCACCACTGTACTTCTCTCTTTCACATCCCCTAGCTGCCACTGCTGCTTCCAAACCTCACCCCTCCCGTAACGCCCTCCCAGTTAATAACTCCCCTCCTTCCTTTTTCCCAGGAGCTTTCTTCCCTCCTTGCCTTAGGTCCCAGGATAACTCCCCCCAGCAGCTGGGAGAGGTTCTCTCTTCTCCTGGACTGGTTTTGTTGGTAGCCTTGAACAATTTGCCTGCTACAACAAAGGTGCAATCCTGACCTGCCCTTCACTGACCACTCTGAAACCTCACAGGCATTTCTCTGTTCTTTCGATTAACTGAGCATCTCGTCATGAAAAGCCAGTGAATGATCTGTAATTAATTATTTATATTAAATGGGGAAGCCTAGCTAACACAGTGTCACCAGGAACAATGATACTCTGTATGCCAAACTGCAGCCTTGCAGCCTGAGGGTTTTGTCTCCCCTCCCTGCTGCCCCAGCTGGATTTTGACTATGCGAGATAGCCAGGGTTTGAGTCTTGTCTAAGTTCAAATTTCTCCCAAGGACAGACTTCATATCTGCACATTACTGCAAAATCAAGTAGTTGAAGAAAAAAATCTTGCTACTTGAAATTGCCATTTAATTTTGATTCTTGACAAGCCATTTCAAACAGAAACTGCAGTAAGGCAGGACTTTTTCAGTTTGTTTAGATTTTGGGGGAAAGAGGCAGAAGGGAGAGGAAACCACACATTTCATCAGCATTTTTTACTTTTTAATAGCCTTCACTGCAGCCGACTACCCAGGAGATCAGCAAATCTTAGCTCTGTCAAAGACAGGGAGGAGACAGAGCAGAAGCTTTCTCATCATCCACAGCAGTACTAACCCTCCAACACACGAATCTAAACACTGTCCACCCAGGGGTGCCAACTCAAATGCCTCAGCTGTGAAGACAGAACAAAAAGAAAAGGACAATCTCCAAGGTATAACTGAAAGTAAATACTAATAATGATGTGTGGCATTAAATGATGACTCATTTTCCACAAGGCCATTTCAGATTGCAGCCATAGCCTTGGATCAGACCCGAATGACTGTGAGAGCTGAAGTCTAAGTGGAACCATTAATTATGGATTTCCTGGCTTTTATAGGTTGGAGTCAGACCTTTGATGTTCCTTTAAGATTGTTCTCCTGTGTTCATTTCCTTTGTTTCTGTGTTGGTAGCTTAAGAAAACACCCTAAGATTTCCATGGAAGTGTATGAGATCGCCTAGAAATGCGTAGTCCATAAAAGCCCTGCAATTCATGGCTCATAAAGTCCTCTAATCCATGGTCAATAAAGCTTTGGAAAAGAGCTGTATGAACCACAGTCATTTCACAGTTCAATGAGGTTCATACAGGAATCAATAACCTGGTTTAAATTTGCCTGGATTTGTCCTCCACCTGCATATTTCTCTTTGACTTTTCAGGTTGAAAGGCAGCTCCAACAGCTGAATTCTGGGGACCTTGCATGGAAACAATGAGCTTTATGCAGCTTTCCCCCAAAAGCCCTAACAAAGACCTAAATCCCTCTACTTTGTCTCAAAGGTGAACAATTCAAGTTTCAGGTGACAACTGGTGAGTTAGGGAACTGGAAGAACAACCATTTGGAAATGTGGGGCCATAGCTTAAGTTAATACTAAATGCAGAGATCTCAGTCCATACAGAACATGGGGGACTCCAACTGAAGTGTATGCAAATGCACAATGGATTTTTGGGACAGGCTGGAGTGAGAGCTGCCTAGAACACCCATTACCCTTCAAAAATGAGTGCTAAGTCTCACTGCTGAAACATTATTGAGGCAATGCAAAGAAGTCCACATTTCTCTCCTGCACAGGTAACACTCTTATTGCCTGTATGATCACCCACCCTGCTTGTTTCCTCCCAAAAATGATCACCATACAAGGTCTGGTCACAGACACACATTTCTGCTCTTTTCTTGCCAATCAGAAGGGAACCAGTTGGAGAGAACTCACTGTTTATTGCTTTGTGCAGGGTCCAGCTTGCAATTAATGCTGATGAAACCCAACTGCCAAAAGCACAATATGCAGCAGCTGGTTTATGAAAGTTGAGCCCCCATCCAATTTATGGGGAAACCAGAGCTGGTTGTGAGTCTCTGATTTAGTGAACTTGTATTTTTTGTGTTTTGTATTTTTTGTTTTGCTTTGTTTCCAGGAAAACACCAGAAGTTACTCCAGAACTGTAGAAGCACTAAAACCATCTGAAACCACTAAGGCAGGCTTCCCTTCTTCCAGCCTTTCCTCATTTCTGGGCCTGTGATCTCCCACTAATATCTCCCTGGGATCTTTCAGCAAGGCAGGCAACACACAGTGTCTGGTTCATCACCAGTGTGGTGGGAGCGGAAACTTGTGTTTCCTCATCCCAATCTCCACCCTTGTGAAATGGAAATAGAGGGATAAAAGGCTTTGATTCAGGTGAAATCTCACAGGAGCACAGAGCAAATAATTTAACTCTAACCTTCAGAACTACCTCTTAAATACCTTTCCTAGGAACATTTAATAAAACCAGCAAAAGGTGCAAAAATCCATAAGCACCACTTTAAGCTCCCAATTGCACATTTCCACTGCCAATATCCAATATCATTTCTGGATAGATAGGATAGGGGTAGGAGGATTGTGCCCAAGTTCCAGGCTCCCACTAGACCTATTTAAACATCCCACTTGTATAACACATGAGGAACTGGACCACAGACCCTTGAGAAATGCTGGGACATCACAGGACATCACAAGTCAGCAGCCGCCAGGCAAAAGGACAGAAAAGTCCCTTATATTTGAGGCAATCAGCTATGGTAAACTAAATGCCACCTAGTTAACACTTAAACATCCTCTGTGGAGGGGACCCAACCACTGAACACACTTTGAAAAGAAAATACATGAATCCTTCTTACAAGGTTGGCACTGACCTCAGAAACAGCCTTATTACATTAAGATTTATATGCACCACCTTAATAGCAACCCTTACATCATTCACCCTGAGAAAACAATAAACTACAAAAAATGAGGTAACTGCTCCATTAAAAAGAATGAATAAAAATAATAGTAATAATAATAAAAATCTGAAAACACAAATATGTGAAGCTTTTTTTCTTAGCAAAAGGAGAAACCTCTGAGAGATTTGCAAGGAATTTAGGTGCTATGAAAATGGGAATACCTAATACTCAAAGACAATCATTATATGTGTCGGTGACTAGCCAGTTCCCAACATATTACTGAGTTCCTTTTACTTGTTAAAAGATTAATAAACATTGTGGCTGTTTATCTGCCCATAACTTGGCCTGGATAAAGGCACTAGGAGCTTCAGAGGTGGGAGAATAAATTGCCCAGGAATCCTAAAAGCACACATTGAGAAGCCCTGGTCAAACACGAAGGCTCTTATTCAAACAGTGAATGGGAGTTTTTAACCTCAGACCAAGACTGGAATAGCCATGCAGAAGTGCCTACCTCCATTCTCTTCACACAGAGGATTTAGTTAAGTACTTCATTTTTGCTTCAGCTTGCTATTTTCAGTGCAGTCTGAGATGTTAAAACATTTCAGTCCCACAACACAGTTAAAAAGGTTGAAAATCAGATTTGTCAGAACCTTAAAAGCTCTCAGGAATATTCTGTATGGTTGGAAAATGGGCAAGCATTTGTTATGAAAACTGCCGGTACAGATAGGAAAAGAATTATTGAAAGAAAAAGGACAAACACAGAGTATTTTCTATTGTTGTCCTTTTCCTGTTTTTCACTCTGATAAGTCTTTGTTTCTGTGTATTTTAAATATTTTAAGCATAAACTCTTTTCTTCCTCTTTACTTTTTGATCAAACATGTCTATGAGCATGCCTATTTTCCTCCTAGCTCTTCTTTAGGCTACAAAAACACCATCTCACTCCCTGTGTCTCCCAGTTAGCCTTAGTCCAACCCTCCTTTTGGTCTAATGAGCAAAAGTTGGGATCTGCAAAGAGCATGGAGTTAGGAGCCAGCAGGAGGAGGACAGGGAGCACACCAGCCATGACTCACCTGTCTTCTATCCGAACCCAGAGGTCATTGAACTGCCTCTGGCGATGGTGTTTGTGCTGCTTCTTGTGCCATTTCTTCTGCCTGCCAAACTCCTCCAGCTGGCTGATGCTGTCAGGCAACAAGAGGTGAGGAGACAGGCTGTCTTCGTCTGTCTGCTGTGGCTTCAGGGAAGGAGACACCAGTGGGACCTGCTCAGAAAGCTGGACAGGGGGCAGGGCTGTCACTGAGAGTCCCTCCAAGGCTGGGCTTGTCTTTGTCGTCCTTGAACTGCAAAACACAACGTTTAAATATGAGTAAAGGAGGAAGGTGCCAAAACGAAGGTGAAAGCAGAAGACTGCACTGCTTGGTGGGTGCCCCTGACTGCTGAGAAGGTGCACAAGGCTTTTGCTCAGTAAAGACAGCACTGGCATTTCCTAGGAAGCTTTCAAGTAAACACTTTCCTGAAAAACGGGGAAAAGGCAATAGACACTCCATTGTTGTTTTCTGGCATTTTAACATCTTCTTAGAGGCCTTAGAGTCTGTGGTAGGGGTCAACATTGCCTCCTCTGCTGGCCTGGAGATCAAATGACAAAACTCTCTCCAAGCTGGCAAATGACTCTCTTTGAGGAAAACAGATACCTGAAGAGAAGCTGATCTGAAATTAACGAGATAACATAAGTTATCTCATTATCTCTTTTTTTTTCCCCCCCAACTTTGGATATCATCTGTAGAAAAAAAGTCATTGTTTTAACTGCAACAAAAATTATGGCTCCTCATCCAATCAGGATTGGGGACAAGGAAGCCTAGGCTGATGGCAGAAGCATGGAAGATTCTGGCAGCTGGGATGGGATATGTGAGACCTGAACTTCAGCAGGTAATGAAGAAAAAAGGGTAAATGACCTGTCCAAAGCCTCCTTGAAATAATTCTGCCAGAGCTCTTCAATCCTGTCTGAAGTATTACCACCTCTTGTATATGACTGGAATGATGCAGAAAAAGACCTTTTATTTTCATCTTCTAGAGTTTCACTGATTTTAGAAGAAAGTCAATATAAACTCTCTCCTTTGGTATGCAGCCATGTGAACTTATTGTGAGCTAAGATAGCTGAAACAAAAATCTAATAAACCAGGAATTACATAAAGTTATTTTTCCCCCTAACTTCAGTAGAAGTTCATATTGAGTCTTAATTGCAAGAAATTTTCCTGTCCCTGGGATGGGCCAATGAGTTGTACATACAGAAAATGGGAGAATTAATAGGCAATATGAAGCTGTGGTCTGCAAAACTATTTCTATTACATGGATGCTATGACTTTTATGACAGAAACAATTAAAGCCACGTGAAAAATTTTGCCTCCTGAGTGAAACCAGTAAGACATTTTAATGAAAAAGTAATAAAAAATCCTAAACTTCATTGGTGACAATGTACAAAATGTGCCACAAGTGAAACCACATGTTTCATTTATGGAACATTTTGTTCTCTTCCAAAAAAGTCACATCTACTACTAATGAAAGTTTTTTTTCTTTTTGACTTTCTTGAAGTCTGTTACAATACCAGTCTTGATGGTCACCTCTATTTCCACTGCATTGTGTTTCATCTGAAAGTCATTCCAATACCTACTGATAATTAATTATTGTTACTATGAGACTCACTGGCAAATACTACAGTAACTTTGTCACTTGTAGCCAACATTCATGAAGTTCTTCAGAGATCATACAACAGATAGAGAAAAAAAGAAAGTTTTCTAAGACTATTTCTAAAATTCTTCATGGTTGGTTTTATTAATGAAACACAAGAATATCCTTTTTTTTTTCCTTCTTTTCCCAATCATTCAGACTCCCAGTGAGTCCTTTCCAAACTCATTCATACTCACTCCATGCTCTATTTTACATCACAGATAGATCTGCTGGTTCTGAATTTTTTTCCCCATTAAGACTTTCTTTCATGTTTCATGTAGAGGGTGAATGTTCCCCAGTGCAGCAATTTCCTTTGAAAATTCTTGGTGCCCTCCAAAGCCTCTAAGAATTCCTCTGCTATGGCACAGGCTCACAGCTGAAGCAAAGCCATCTCCAGACTCATGTAAATGAGTGTTTTGCACTGGGGGGGTCTCTCAGGCCACAGAGGAGAGTTCTTAATTTTTATCCAGCCATGATGGTGGGTCAGCGAAGTATCAACATCCAAACGCAGCCATTTAGCAGCTTGGAGGATAACACAGTGTGAACTTGGACAGGAGAGTTTAGGCAGGTAGGAAGGACCTGGACCAAGCACCTACAGACACCATGTGGGTCCTGAGATGGCAGCAGAGAGCAATGGGTGACAGGAAGCCACTGGAACTGAGCTGCAGCCAGGATTTCTGTTCCCATTGCCTTCCTGCTCCGTGCCCCATGCTCTGGTCAGTCAGTAACTCCCTGAGATGCTGCAGGCAGCAGCCCCCATGTGCCAGCTCAGGGCTGGGGCTGCTCTTTGACTCCTTGAGGGGTCCTAGGGATATCTGAACACGTACTTTCCACCTTTTAACACCTACTATTTTCTTACATGTGTTTACCTTGCTCTGAGCTCCCAGTAAACTGCAACCAGTAGAGAGGTGTTTTTATGGGTCGAGATTTTACAAACCACTTAAGACGACTGGCAGCTCCCTTCTTATTAAAATTAATGACTTTGGGCATCTAAATCCCAGTGGTGGCTTTGAAAGTTTCTGGCTTAATTGTTTCCACTACCATCACATGAGCCACAGGTTGTAAACTTGATATTTCAGAACATTCTTTGGGAAGAGAATAAATAAACACTGGAGAAATGTTAAAATGCTGTAACCTAAAGAGGGTTATAAACTAACCACCAGCATGTTTGAGTCGAGTCAGGGGGAACAGATCCACTGTGGCAACTGCATATTACGTTTGGTTGATATTCGTTCCATTATGCCTGTACTAATATTTTTTTTAATTATTAGTAACTGCTAATAACTGCACCAAGACCTAAGAAGGACTTTTGAAAGCTGTATGTTGATGCATGCTTGTTCCTCTAAAAGAAAAGAAAGATAGTCTTAAACTGATTTAATAAATCAGTTACAATAATTATACTCTATTATATATAAAAATAATAATTAAAACCAAAGTAAGCAACAAATATTATAAAAATACAATTAATTAATTACGAACCTGGTTATTTTCAAATAGGACTGTCATCCAACAGGACATTCTACCAGAAGGAAAATCAAAACAGAATATGGATATTTCTTCCAAATATATTGCAAGAATATTTAAAGATGTTAGTTTAATGTAAGAAAGATTTCCTGTAAGATGATAATTTCTCCACTGATTTCAGTAAAAAAATTATTAATACTAAGTGCTCAAATTTATTTATATTCTGGGTTTTTTCCCTAAAAAATAAAGACAGAAACCTGCCATCTGCAATCGGATACCTGGACAATCTATCTCTGCATCACGTGAAAATTTACTGTTAAATTCAACTGCTCATTTCATGGACTATTTCGTGCCTTTCCCCTGGACTCAGTCTCTGTGCACTCTGTTAGCACAGCTGCACTGTATGAAACCATGGGGATATAATGGACTTTTTTTTCCATTCCTTCACTACTGCTGAGACAGCTTTTCAAGATACATAGTTATTTTTAAAGTCAGGGAAAAAGCAAGGCTCGTTTTCAGTTTGTGAGGCCACAGTGCCTTTTCTGAAGAAAGAGTGAGAAAGTACCACCCAAATATCTTGGTCCACACAAAGATCTCAGAGATTTTTCATGAATAACTTGATACAATTCCAGGCTTAGAGGTTCCACCCATTTTTAAATGTATCATTCCCACACAGGGTGGTCTTGGAAAAATGAACATTATTTCAGGCCCTTAGGTGGGTTTTTCTCATCTCTGACCTTAATTTCCTTCCCTGGGATGTGCAGTCCTGCAAAACAAGCTCTCTAAAACAACTAAGTCCAAATGAGAAAACTTTGGAGTCTCAATAAACATCCTATGTGGCTTGGTCCTAAGGTACAGAAAACAGTGAAAACAGGAGAACATTTATTCTTGCTAGTTCTTGAAAACACTTAATCCACAGACAAAGACCTCTGTGGCTTTCTTTCACTTCTGGTGAAATTTGCCATCCTTTCCTAATTCTTTCCAAGAATTGAAAGAACAAAACAAAACATGTAAGTTGTTTGGACCGAGCTGGATGCTCCATTAAGCTGTCTCAGCATTTCTCTCTCTGCCTTGTGGTCTGCAGTGTCACCCTGGGCTGGCACTGACCATTGAAAATTGACTCATCGCTGGGATTTGGTAGGGCTATTGAGTAGATAGCCCTAGATCTGGTCAGATCTGGTCAGAAAAATGACACTAACACCATGATGTTCTGCAATATATTATTTTCGTAATTCCCAGGCTTAAAACTGCACAGGTCAGGCAGGGCAGACCTCAGTAACGCCTCTGCCCCTGACCTGCCAGAGGAACACCAGCAACGTTTGGACTGAGTCCCATCAAGCCTCCCCATGTGCTTCCACAGGGCTAGGGAGGGACTTGCCCTTGCTGTATGCCTTTGCTGATGATACATATCTCCCAGAAAATGAAATCATCCATCTAATTTTTTTCAGCAATCTTGCGGAGACATCTCTGTTCCCTCAGATATGTGCAGAACCCTCCGAAATCCCAGTCTGCCAATTTGTTATTTGCATCCTGACTTTGCAGCACGAGCAATGGAAAAGTTTTGCTCAGAAGACTGCCATGCTTTGCACGGGCTTCCAAGCCCAGCAGCATCACTGAGGTCTTCTTGCTTCAGTTCTCAGAACTGTCAGACAAGAGGGGATTTTGTTTCATCAAGAGAGAAGCTGCAGTGATAGCAAGGAATGTGCGATGTGGCAGCTCCGTCCTCATGCCACCGTTCCTGGGATGCAGCCGGCTGACGGCCAGACAGCAAGTTAAAAACGTTTTATTGTGGATGGATTCTCAGAAATTCCAGTTGGGGTGTCTTTGTGAAGGCAGGAATTGGTCAGCCCCTCGCTCCCCTCGCCACAGGCTACGGACACATCTGCTCCTGGCTTTGCTTTCCCTACACATCTCTCTGGGAGAGTCCTGCACACCCCCAAGATGGGCACCACAGTGTCCTGTCCCACGAGGGGTTTTGCTTTTTTTTTTCCCTCTTCCACACTAGGATGAAGCTCAGCCTTTCAAAGCTCTTGGGAGAGAAGCAAACAAAAGAACAGAAAAGCAGGCAGAAATCCTAACCCACCCCAGCACAGCTTATAGGGCCTCTTTCCAATGATGGGAAGTGTGGAGAGCACAGACTCACATAACCAGGTGACACCATGGACATAATGTTCTTCAAGATGGAAAGCATAAATATATTTCACTGCAAAAGAGAGTAACTGCAAAGCAGAGATCAGAGAGTTAGATTCTCCCCATACTTAAACTTTATCTGAGCTGCTCCAGGCTAAGTGCTGTAAATTACTCACGATGTTTTTGGGCTCAAGAGACAGCAAAAGAGAAATCCCTGATTACTCCTGTGAAATCCCTGATTATTTGCTCACCTGATCAGCTTAATTATAATGAGGTTGTTTTATTTAGGATTGCCTTAGGCTTGTACACTAAAGTTAAAACTTCTTAACAGAATTTGGAAACAAAGTTGTTTTCTCATTTTTTTGCGCCATAGTCAACTACATCTCATGAGCACTTAAATTAGGTTAAGTAGTTAAATTAGATTACAGTCCACCCCAAACTTGGATGGTATCTCTGTGCTCTGAATCCATGTCAGACTGTTTCTCTGGGAAGAATCAGTGTTGCTCAAGAACTGTAACCTTAGTTTGAAAGTGAATTTAGTCCTCAGTATACACATGTGTATTTGTACAACTCTGTGCATAAATGAAATGAAACATTTGTGATGTGAAGATATTCACATGGACCATAATGTTTTCCTTCCCACTTTGAGAAACTATAAAGTAAGAGGAACAAGCAGAACTTTTGTTATCTATTCTGTTTCATTAGAAATGGAGCTGGTCTAAGGCACAGACAAGAAATGCGAGCTTTCTGCACTTGAGAGGCTGAATTTGCTGAAAAAAGAGAGGGAAGCTGTAACATTTGTAACGTGTCATTTCCACATTTTCATGTGAATTCTTTCAGAAAACTCAAAATGTTTCATTTCAGCATTTTCTGAACAAAGCTTCTAATTTTTTTTAGTCTTCTGTTTTCAAAGGCTTACATGCTACAAAGTGCCCTTTTTTGTTCAGAAATTGATCTCAATTAAAAAGAAAAACCCAACTAATATATAAAAATGACAAAACCCAACAAAACCCAATTCCTGCCTTCAAAAGCATCCTCAAAACATTCCATTTCAAATTGCTCTGAACTTATTTTCCCTTCTCAATTTTTTGGTTCATGTCTTGAACTGAATAATCCTTTGTTTATGCATCTTTCATGAAAACTCTGAGAGCTGCACACTCCAGCCCCAGAGAATGGGCTGTGCCCTCAGAGGAAGGATGGGTTGACCCTCCAGTCTTGTTTCCATTTTCCACATAAATAGAAAATAAGAATTCTCTGCTCATGGTACACAAGCCTCAACTCAGGCTCTATTCCCTAAATCTCCACAGTCTTATTACCACCAAACAAATTTAGTGCTAAGGTATTTCTGCCTGGGTAGTTCAGCTTAATTAAAATATTCACAATATAGATACCTTTGGTGCCTTGCTGTCTTATGGAAGTGATACTTAAAGCTCCTTGGATAGAATCCCTATCCCATAGGTCCAGATGGGCTTTTTCCTGCTCAGGCATCCTGGCTCAACATGGGAGCACAGAGATATGCAGCTGGCCTGAGACACCTGCAAGTCTTCTTCACAGAGGAGAGAGGCCTTCACATTCAAATTACAACTCTGTATGTCCATGCAGCACCCAAAGGCTACATGAAGTTAACTAAAATGTTTTATTGTCTTATAATAAAATTTTGACTGCTGAGTTTGCAATGAAATTTAAGAAGTTGACTGACAAAAAAAAAAAAAAAACAACCCCGAACTGGCTTCTTGATTTGATTCCACAGTAGAATTATAGCTAATATACAACTGTTTGTATCTTACTAATTTACAATCCAAATTAAATTCTGCTCCCAGATTGTCTCCACTGGGAATTAGTTTCCCTTCTTTGCTGGATCCTCCAGAGAGAACATATATCTGCAGAAGTCCATATTCTCTATCACATCTTAAAAATAAAAACTCTCTACAGCGACGCAGCTGAGCAAGGCACCAAATGCTTAGCTTGAGGGACTACAACATTTTCACTGACTTCAGACTGAAACTAAAGGCAGATTATTCACTGTTTGCTTGGTGCTGTTTCCTGCACTTCCCTCTGATGCTCTGGAAGTTGAGTCCTGGCCAAAGTGAGGTACTGGGTGGATCAGAGATCTGTGCAAGCACAGCAACTTGTGTTCATGAAGCACCTTGTTCAGTCGAGGCTCTTGCAATTGCAAGACACAGATAATGTGGGCTCATAAGTAGCTGCTATCACCAGAAGGAGAGAGACACAGACCACTTAAATCCAGCAGCAGGCATAAGTGTGGAACCAAAGAGCCATAAGAAGACCATGTCTGCAAGAGAGTCCACATTTCTGTGACACTAAATCCACTTTTCTTCTCTGTAGCCGACACTGCAAAACATCAGCTCTGCTCAGCCATTGATGGCTGCTGAGCTAAAAAAGGGAACACAGAGACACTCTGACTTTCTCCAAAATATTGTTAGAGCACATTGGCCTTGCCCATATCACAGTGCCTGAGTGTTTCCAAGAAAAGAACAAGACAGTTGTCAGAATCCCTATTCAGGCAACACTTCAGCCTGTCTGTGGGCATTTTCACTGCACAGTAATGGACAGAGCCCTCAAAATGTGATGAAGGCAGAAGAGTTCTCCCTCCAAATCCCACTTGCTTTCATGTCTAATGCTGCTCTGTCAACTCTAATGCTAATGGACTTCACATGATGTCTCTCTATGTATTAGCCTCATGTCACAGAGGGTTCCCTCTCTGTATCAAGTCATGCTGATGGAACCACTTGTATCAAATGCTCATTTCTGTCTGACAAAGCCATCCTTCACTAAAATTCTTCATTAACAAAGCATGCACACTGCTGCTGAAACCTAAAAGAAGAAAAGAAGGTTTTATATTCTCTTTTTGAGTTTGCTAATTGAAACTTATGAGATCACACCTCGAATATCCAAGAGGCATCTCAGGCCACAGGAGAGACTGATTTTTAATGAACTCAGGCAAATCTCACTGTCTAGTTATAAAGAACAGGCTCCACATCTTCCTTCCTTAAACAGGAAAACTTGCTCTGACTTGCACTGACAGAAAACTTCTCTCCTTCACTGAAATGTTTGTGATTATTATTTTTATTGGTGCACTTTAGAATCCCAGAATTAAATTATGCATTCATTAAAGAGCTCCATCTCAGGCAAAGGGTGTGAGACAATGACAGACGGTACAAAGGTGACAATCCCTGCAGCCTCCCTCTCTAACTCTGTTGGAGACCTCACTGCACAGGAGCTCTAGGGGCTCACCTACCTCCATTGTATGTGCATATCTGTTTGTTTGTGGGCCTTGAAATGCTTTATCTAAGTGCCAGCTGTGCCAGGGGGTATCACAGCTGAGTACTTGTAGCACTGCCTAGCTATGGAAAAACATGTAACACAAGAAGTGTAACAGACGTCAGAGACTCAGAACTATGCCTGGCATCCAGCACAGGCTCCAGAAGTCACATCAGCTTCTTATCACTACACAAAGCTGAACACTGAGAGTGACCAAACGAGGACTTCTCATGAGGTGGTGCTGTAATACAGCTCAAACTGCAGGAAAGTCAATGCTGTTGAAATGATGCCCATGTGAGATGTTTTAATTAAAACTGCAGGACGACTCATCTGTCTCTCTCGCTACAATGAGACTGAGTGCTTGGGGCTTCCCCACAAGGCTGTTAATTCTGAACAGAAGGGGAGGCTACTCTGCCCCTCTGTTGCCTTCCTTTTCTAGTAAGAATTCATCTGACAGCCAGTCGGAACTGAATTATCCCAAGTAGCATACAGATCAAAAAAGAGTGTATGTCCTTATTTATGTGAAAATAAGCATGATGGAGTCAGGCTTTATGAGGAAAGGGTCAGCCCTTTTGTACACACCACAGTTGAACAATTAAGGAACCTACAGGACTCCTAGACCTCATCAGGTCTGTTGCTCACAGACTGACCAGGGCTTCTTGGGAATGCAGGAGAGGTAAAGAAGGAGGGAAGTCAAACAGCGCACCCCAGTAGTGAAAGAATAAGAAAACAAAATCAGTCTCCAGCTACATAACCTCATAAAAACCACTTCTGGTTGTCTGTGGATTTCATTTGATGCCTTTGTCTGACATGAGTGGGAATTGCTGGCCATTCAGCAATGACTGCAATCAGTATGAATGCTTGCGTACATAAAAATTGCCCTAAATTCATGGCTGCATTTGTGAAACAAACAAATGAAACCCTTGTTACCTCTGCTTTCTTTCAAGTCTATGTCCTTGCTCCTTAAGGGAAATGTTTCTAAAATTGCCTCAGCGATTTAAAACCTCAGTGCCTGCTAAATGTCAACGGAAGCTGCAATTCCCACCTAAAACTTAATCTACCTACAAATTTGATACAAGTGCAAAATTACCATTTAACATTAGCAAGAAACCCCATTCCTCTAGGGAAGAAAGAGGATTCCTTTATCACAAACTTGAAGCAAGATTTGTTTTGACAAAATGGTGGCAAAAAGTGAATCTGTATCTACTGCATTCACTGACTGGAGGTCAACCAGTGGAACCACACACTGCTTCTGGGAAAAGGTCTTCAGCCTAGGAGGCACCATGGAGGAAGGATGGAGGCACCCAGTGAAACCAAACTGGAGTCAGAGGTGGGGACACAGTGAGGTACTTCAGACCTGCACCTGCCAGGACAAGAGAAGCAGAGGGAGAGCCACTCACGGACCTGGACCAAACCACCACCAGTATTACCCCAAGGTGTTATACAGCCTTGGTTCTTAGCACTGCTGATTTCAAAAATCAGCTTTTTATCTCCAAAGTTCATGGAGGGACTTCTGGATCTTCCTTGTGATGGAATATGATGCCTTGACTCTGTGGGTGTCAGGAATAATTCCTTAAAATTACTTAAAATGCCACAAATGCAGGCAATGTTACAACCTAAACCCAAGCAGAGATTTACTGCTCTCTTTGTAGAATCACAGAATTGTTTAGGTTGGAAGAGACGTTTAAGATCATTGAGTCCAACTGTTAACCCAGAACAGCAATGTTCACCACTAAACCACGTCCCCAGGTGCCACATGTACACACACTTTAAATCCCTTTAGGATGGTGACTCCACCACTTCCCTGGGTACCCTGTTTCAATGCATGGCAACCCTTTCTGTGAAGAAATTTTTCCTAATCTCCAATCTAAACCTCCTTGGCACAACTTGAGGTCCTTTCTTGTTCTCCTACTGCTTGTTATTTGGGATAACAGACCAACTCCCACCTCAGTAAAACCCTTTCAGGTAGCTGTAGAAAATGGTAAGGTCCCCCCTGAGCCTCCTGTTTTCTGTGCTAAACAACTCCACCAGTGAGTTTATTTCTAGCAATGTTTTCTTTCCCTTTCAGAAATCAGGAGGAGACAATACCACAAAAGTATTTGAGATCCATGTGAACCTTGTTTATCCACTGCGGATTGGGATTTACATTCCAGGGGTATAATGGACCCAGAGACGCAAAGATGTGGGCGCACAACGTTATTAAATCCTGGAAGATTATCCCAGCTTCACTCAGTAATGGAACCTTTCCTTAATCACTCTGGCATGGATATGAACTATAGTCTTTAACAGAGCTCAATGCCAACAGAAACCAGCAACTCTGCTGAGGCTTTATCGTTTTTCTTCAGTGGAGGGGAAAAGTGTTTATCTGGGAAGCGTTTCATATCACGGACAATAGGAAACTGTTCAGCTTTCCACAAATAGGCTGGTGTGCAACTTCCAAGCACTCTCAGAGGAAAACTTTGGAACACTGGCCATGTCTTTCCAGCAGGGATTTCATGTAAAGTAGGCAATGCCCCACATCCTTCATCCTGATTTATTCCTGCTTCATCCTCGTTTCAGAGTGCTGCGCTCACTTCAAACACAACACGAGGCTCATCTCTGAATGTGCACTTGGACCACTGGGGACTCCAGGCTGGTATTGGCCCTTCAAACATAAACAGGGATGTGCTGTCCTGACAGAGGAATTCCTGGGACTGCCTTTAGTTTTGCAAGAGTAATTTGGAAATGTGAAGCTGGGGTCATATGACAGCAGATGCAAATCTAGTTGCCAGACAGGGCACTGGGTACTAAAGCACTTGGAGCCTGTCTATGACTTTGCTGCTGAAGTATTACAGGTTAGCAGAAAAATGTTACTATTCCTGAGCTGACTGGAAATCCATGGAGAAAGACTTCAGTGTGCTCTTTCTCACAAATGAGAGCACCAAACTGGGTCTTTTCCTCTGCAAGCTGCCACCAGCAGAGAGGGGCACTATGGAATTGTGAACTGCTCTGATGTCCCATACAGCAGTAGGAACGGGAAATATCCTAAATTTAGTCCTTCTGTCAACTCTGACTCCCAGTAGGACCAAATGTTTTCTTGCTGAAGTGGCAAAAGTTATGAACATGGTGGGTGTAAATTTATACAACCCTTGATGCTGATGAAAAACTCTGTACTACGGTGAGGCTACATGAGGCAGACAGATGGGCATAGCTGGGTCCAGTGGCCACGAGGGTGTGAATCCTCCAGGTGCTTCTCCTGACCAACAAGAGCCTCTGACAGTGGCAGAAGATCCGGTTTTCACAAGTAGAACAACTGTATTACGTGTAGCTGCCAGCCTAAACAAGAGGTCAGTGGGGAGGCCCAGACAGTTCAGTTTCTACCAGACACTCCCTGTGCCCCAAACTTTCTAAATCTGCACCTATGAATCCTGAAACTGGATTACTGTAGTGGTGTGTTTTCAGCAATCATGATTGCAAGAAACTGTCTTTATTCAGGAAGTTCTTACACCATATCATTTGACAGCCACTGTACCTACATCCATCTACAGCATCCGATCCATTTTTCCTCCCTCCTGTTTCTGTTCACAGGTCCATTTTTCATTCTTCCTGGAATGCAGAGCATTTGGGACTGTAGGTGGGAAACCAAAATCTTTCAACACCCACTAATAGAAATTTGTTTTATTAATTAACTTTGTGGGAAGAAAAAAAAGAGAGAGCTGATCCTCTGCTCTGAAATCATGAATCACTGTGGAAGAGAAAACATGTCCTCTGAGGCACCTGAGGCCACTTCAGACAGAATGAGCGACTGAGTTGCTTCCTTGGAAAGTCCTCAGTCATCAAACACAGCAGTTTAATCCCCAGGAAATGGGAAACACATTGGCATGATGTTCACTTGCATGGAGCATGAGGTCCAGAGAAGGGTGAAACTCCAAGGATTCTGGAGATCAGTTTAGCTTGCAGAAGGATTTTAAAACCTAAATGCTTCTCTGAAGTATATCTGATCTGGATCTGGGTACTGTATTCCCAACACATGATTTCCTGGATGAATTAAACTCTTAAAAAACTTTACAGATTGCACATGAATTTACTTTGACTTCTCATAAAAATGATTCAATGATCATGACACAAAAATGCATTCTGGCTTCTAAGGTATTTACTGTGACAAGTGCTTCATAAATTCACCATCCTTAATTTACTGTTGTAAGAACTTAGTCTTTTTGGCATTCCTGCTCCTTTTACTAGCACCTAACTAGGAGAAGAGGCTGATATACATGGATCTCAGCCTGACTCTTCACCATATTCTCCTAAAGGACACCCACACAGCCATTTAGGAACCAAATCTGGGTTGTGGCCAGCATGAAGTCACCTGGCTTGGCTGAGATACCATGAGTTGTTGAAAGTGAGACTGTTTAGCACCAAAATGGGCACGAAATGACACAAAATCACATCCCATATGTACATTACAGTGACTTTCTACTTGTGGGGGCGATTCAAAAAGGTTTCAGTAAATTTCTCAGCTTGCCACCACAAAATCCACCCACAGGGAATAATTTGGTTATGCCACCAGTCACATAATAGTGTTCTGGAGGGCTTCTAACCCCATTTAAACTCCAAAGAATGTCCTTATGAACACCTGATCACTCATGAAAGATGAAACATGCACTTCTCAGCAAAATTCTCTGGAGAACATTGTATCTTTGATTGTTTTCTTCTAAGGGACTGTTATTGAAGGAACCTTAGGTGAAAGTGTCAGTGAGAAATGTCATTGACTTCCTTTCTTCCTGTTCCTTTTATAGGAACTTGTGCATTGTAAAGAGCTCCCTGAAAGCTAAATTACTACACTCATGCTGAATCCAGCAGCTCTATCGACTGCAGCACAGCTCACAGACCTCTTGCTGAAGGAAAAGAAGTCAGCTCTGGATGTGGAAAAGCTCTCTGTCCTAATGTGTGAGGTCTCTTTGCCTGACAACGTGATAGTGAAGGTAAGGGAAGTCGGCACTGCAAAGACAGAGTGACAGCAAACAGACCACAAACTTCCTCAGATAAACGACATCTTTCCAACCACACAATGCCACTTGATACCTTTGTGCCCCTTGAGCTGTTACAAAGTGCAGCTGCACTTCAGCCCAGATTGATATCGCCCGGGGTGGAGGCCATCAATCCACAGGACAAGTGCAGGCTGAATACACAAACAAAGCCACACAACCTCACTGTTTCAATGCTAGGCTGGGGAGGGGATGGTGCAGTTTTTCCAAAGGCTTAAATGAGTATAGTGACACATCTTACAAAATGACTAACCATCTAAAACTTGATTAGCCACCTAAAACCAGCCAGACACCTCCTGCAAGCAAGCTGGGCCAGTTGTGTAAAGATGCCCATGAGCACTGCTCTGGAAAAGTCAGATTTTTACTTGGACTATAGAAGGCATCTGCACAACTGTGTGAACATACTCTGAGTTTTCCAGCAGTTCCCTCATGGCTCCTCACAACCGAAGATGGGAGAGGATCAGCAACCATCTCATATTAACAATGACCTCTAAAAGCTACTGGCACTGATGGAAGCCAACAACTTCAGTGCAAGTTGGATCAGCTTTATCTATAATAACTATAAACCAAAATTTTCATCTCATACTCATGACCTGAGGTGAAAAGATCTGCCTTAGAGTTGGCTGGAAACAGAAAGAGGATGAAAAATCAGCTTCTCCTGTGGAAACAAGAACTCTGAAATTTGGCTAGAAAATAAGGTAAGAACTAACTCTGAACTTTTGAAGTCTCCAAGGCTCTTTAAGTTTACTACTTGAGAGTTTATGGAGTATGAGATACAGATCTCCTAAAACTGATAGGCTGCAGATCAGCAAAAACCCCTAGAAGCCTTAGCACTGGCTTTAGGACAGCTCAGAGAGCAAGCTGCCCTTGAGCAAAAAGAAGCAAACCCAGGTTTCCCAGAGGCCTCGTTCCTAAGGAACAGAATTATATGGAATATGAAACAATTTTTTCAAAAGAATCCAGAAATTTTACCAAGGATAAAATCTGATTATACTGCAAAGTGAATGTCCCACTGGGACGACTAGTCAAGCATGAAATTCCTGAGAAGTTCTGTTCTGTATTCTTGCTCCAACACCATGAATTATCTTGTTCTTTCCCAGTTTTTTTTTTGTAGCAAGTTGCAAAATTCCATTCTCTCAGAAGGTGTTCAATGTCTAAAGGTGGCCTAAAGAACACACAGATACACTGTCCCTAAGTAATGTGTTGCTCAGGAAGTGACAGGATAATTAAATTTTTATGGCTGATAATTTGTTAGTTGACTTTGCTTCTCTACCAAGTTTTGGAGACCTTCATCCATGTTTTTCCCCCTAAGAGTTACTTTGGCTGGCTCAGGCTTTGTGGCTGTAAGGTGGACACAGAAACAATTAAATTGCAAAAGAGAATATTTTAAAGGCACACAGGAACATGAAAATGTAATGTGCATATTTTCATGGCTAAGTATTTTAAGCATTGAGTAGTCATATTCTCCAATGCTAGATGAAGCAATAAATTTGCCAGTGCATGCAGATGAACTCCATTTAATCTCTATGCACCTCTTACTGTAAATTATGCTGTCAGAGAACCCCCTAAATAATGGATTCATTTTTCTTCTCAGGGAAGGGAGCTAGTGATGGGAGTATGATCCTCAGGCTCAGATCGAGTGAAAGATCCAAAGGTTTACAAGAGGTTTAAGAAGAACTGCCGCATCTCAATGGGGAGATTATTCCACCCACATTAAAAAAAAGGGTGCATTTTTCCCTGTATCAGAAGAGATGGGATCCAGAATCTACCTTTCTCAGTTCTTTTTTCCTCAATTAATTTGGTTGTTTCCAATTAAAGTGTCACAGCTCTTGTAATATTTTTTTTCCACTTCTGTATTTTCTAAATGAACTTCTACTTGTTTCAGAACAACTTTAACATTCTCCCTAACACATCCCAAAAATTACCAGCTATGCTGAGTGGACCAGCCCTGACTAGCAGGCACCAGAAAGCTGAAGCTGTGTAGGCATCCCAAGGAACTTGGCAAGTACTGGGAGATTCCTGAGAGTTCTGAAGGCATCTGTAATTTTCTGGGATCTCCTACACTGGGTTTACCAAACTGGGGCTGTGGGGAATGTTATGTCGAACATTTTTCCCAATTCTGTCCATCACCTTGAGAGGGTTATGGATCCTGATGGAGTGAAATGGCTCCATGACTGTGTGGATGGAGTGTGCTTTCATCCCATGGGGACAGAGAGAGTGTTTGTGGGGGAGCAGAGACTTCCACCCTGAGAGAACAATGAGTAGCAGAGCCAGAGTCACACCAGTAGGATGCTGTAGGAGAAGGGAGGGAGGAAGCTCTTTGCTTCAGACAGAAGGACAGGAATAAGTTACAACAGCAAAGACACATTGCTTCAACTGGGACAGGAAGTGCAAACATAAGGAGCAAGGGTAATTAATTTCTCCAGCAGAGCTCTGGGGTTTTACAATAAACTCTCAAACTCTCAGATAAGCAGACATAAAAACTTGTGCTGAATTCTTCGATTCGTCCTGAATTCCCTGATTCTGAAAGAAGGTAGCACTGATCCCATCCTCAGAGAGAGCAGCCTGATAAAAATGAGCACTGCTGCATGTTCTTCTGGCCAAGAGGATGGTGTGCAGCACGTCAGGGCTAGGCACATGGCAGAAGGTCAGAGCTGATTCTGAGAACCCAGCAACAACAGAGTCATCATGGACACAGGTGCTTCCTGGATTGATCTTGCAGTTTGGCTGTTTCCAGTTAAATGTGAAGCAGCTGTGGCCCTTTATCTGCTCAAGCCACTGGAATCCATCTAAGGGGAGACTTTCTCCCATCTCCTCCTCTCTCCCAACCCCAAGCATGCAGCTCTGTTTTCTGAAGACAGAGAGGAGCAGGGACAGTCAGTTGGCAGAACTCCACAAAAAAAAAAAAAAAGTTGCCTTTCTTATCTCAGGGCAAAGCAATGAGATATTGATTCAGCCACTAATTTTCCAGTGCCTTTATCTGGGGACAAGGATGACAGCCAGCAAAATAAGAAGCAAATATGAATGCTGCTGAAGGCTGTCACGCAAACAGATTCAGGACACTTCCCTCAGGCAACAAAATGAACAAATTAAGCCAATGTGAGAATAAGTTCCCAAGTGTTTATGGCATTGTTCTGCATGATGAATAGAACAGGGTTTCTTTTACAGAAAGGGTTTGAGCTTTAAATTAGGTGTTTTCAATAGTCAGCTGGTGGAATTCTGGAAGAGGCACAGGAAGGTCAACACTGGGCCACCAGGCATATCAACAGGAGGAGCCAGGAGATTTCAGAAATCCAGGCAGTAAGAGTTCCCAAATAGCTCCACACCAGCTAAATGTACTTTATATAAACTTTTCTTTGCCAGTTCACTGATTCTGGAGCCACCAGACCCCTCTATGTCTTGGCTATCTCTTCCAGCCAGACAAGATCTCACTTTATTTTCCCCCACTACCTTAAGGAAGGGAGGATTTGGCTCAAAGTTGTGCTTGTCATTAGACAACAGAAATGTGAGACTCTAGGTATTCAGTTTGGTTGGCTTAAAGAGCAGCCATTTCACAACCCATGCTTAGCATTTTGGACGGAGGAAGCCAACAGTCTTCTGGCTTGACCCAGTCTGTATGCGACTGAAAGCATAAACAGGTTTGGTCTTTGTCCTGTTTCATGCTTCCCAAGGCTTTTCTTTTTCTGATACATAGGAACAGTGCTAGTTATTTTCTACAAAAGGGATTCTCTTGTCCTTTCTAAAACCAAAATGGATGGCAGAGTTTAAACATCATACCAGACTATACTCCACCTATTTATGGTAATGCTGCTGAATTATTGTTGAACAATAAAGATCAAACTACTAATCATGTCAATAATAGTCATAATCATACTGTTCTGGGAACAGAGATTAAAGAAAACGACCATTTGCCTTTTTGGCAAGGCAGCACTGGTAGTAAGTAGGACATAGCATGAGTGTTTTGCTAAAGTTACTTTCATATAATGAAGCTTCTTACTTAACCTGAGAAAAATTGTCCCGCAAATCACTGTCAAGGAATCATTGATATTCATCCAAAACCACCCTCAAATTCAATCTCATATACTTTCAAACATTCCTATGTGCCAGCTCGAACTGTTCCTCTTCATTCTTCTGCATACAGTCTGTCCACAACACTTTTTTTAAATTCCCTTTGCTAAAACATAAGCATGCAGCTGCTTCAGTTTTTTTTTTCCAACCCATGCATTTTTTCCATGTGTTATCCACCCCCCCCAACCTCCACATTAGAATCCAGCTGATCTTCCTTGAACACTATCCAAATTTTCAATTGTCAATGCCAGAATGCAATGCAGTGGGCTTGACTCCCTTATACAACTTATTTGGAAGTAAAGCAGAAATGTCTCTTTTGGGCTTGAGCACAAAGAAATACCTCTTCACGTACGGCTCCACAAGAATCAAGATGAGAACACCTGCACCTCTGTAACCCACAAAACAATTTCTGCTCTGCAAGCAGCTCAAAATTTGTTGAGCTTCTATTTGTTTATTCTATGTATATATTTTGTTACTGCAGTCACTATAGTAGAATGGTTCTTCTTCTGGGCCTTTCAACTGATTTATTTCATCTTTTTAAAAGGAAAGAGAAGAGTAAAAAAAGGAAGGCTAGACAAAAATGCAAGGTTCCTTATGACACTCAATTACAGCAACATGACAATATAAATAAACATAAACAACACAACAACTATTAAGTTGCTGTGCTATCCTGATGTCATACTGTGGCTAGACTGTCTTTTGGAACTCATCCAGAAATCATAAAATATAAGCAATTCTATTTAAAAAAGAGACAAAATGGCTTGCAGCAGCCTCCTCATTTCTAAGGGGGAGCCCCAAACACTTCTGATAGCTACAGCCCCAGTTACAGGAAAATGACAATACAGTTCCAGATGTGTAGTTTTGAGAGTCTTTCTTTCTTCTAAAGGCAGAAAGCTGTTTCTTGTGAATATATTTAAATGCTCTTTATTCACAATTTCTATGGTTTTCTGCTGTTTCTGAACCTTGAGTAATTCAGTCTAGTGGCAACTCCGGACTTTTTTGCCATGCAATTTATTTTTCTTTATTTATTCTCATCTGGAACTGGCATATCTACCTTATGATCAGACCAGAGGAAAACTCACAGAGCATCTAATCCTTATGGGGGGCAACCATGTGTTCTCTATTGACTCCATTCAGTATTTCTGCAGAACCATTTACCCTTTAATAAAGTTTTGTATGTTCAATGTTCAGAGCAGACCCCACTGGAATTAGGGTTCTAGTCCAGGCAAACCTGCCCAACACGATATTCTGGATCTGAGGACACACACATCCATCTAGGCAGAGTCCAAGCCCTCTTGCTTTCAGGTGCATTTCCCCCAGGGACAGAGAATTTTAGGGGAGACATCATGAGCAGGAGACACTGCTGCCAAGGTAGGGGAATGTGCACACAGAGGTGCCCCACTCTGCAAATAAGTCAATATTAAGCACTGGCTTTGAGTCAAGTCTCCTGCCCCATCCTTTATTTCAAGTCTGTGATGATGTGTACAGACATAGCCTAACACCAGAGAGCAGAGACTATTCTTGGACTTCTCTCACACTACTGCATCTTTAGTTCTTCTGAAGGGCTTGCAACAGCCAATAAATTAATAGTTTCACAATTTCCATTTGAAACACTTTTCATGGGAAGATGATACTTTCAACTAAATGAAAATTGCTGAAGAAAGTGTCTGCCTCCCTGAGTGGAAAGTTTCTTTGTCAGAAACCTAGGAATGGTAGACCTCAGCTGTTCTTCTATAGTTTGCTTGCTTTTTCTGTTTTGCTATTTTTTTTTTTGGTTGGTTTTAGTAAAAAATTTCCAGCTCCAGACCGTTACAGTGTTTACTGCTCTTCCCTGCACCATGTTGACTTTTCTCCCCCTGCCAAACTGCTTCTCAAATCTCCTCTGAATAAATGCTCTTACTGGTGGTGTTTAACAGCCTTTTCTTCCTCTTTTCCCCATTGTTATTTAAGACGATGCTTTTATTGCTCAACAGATTCCAAGAAGCATTTTGGATAAATGCTCTGTCAAAGAACACTTATGTACAGTTGAGCCATATTATATTCTATATGAATCACTGCGGATGTTTCCCAAACAAGGTTAGATCAGCCAGATTTTCCAACTAGATTACACACAGCTTTTTCAGACATGGTCTACTACCTCTGCCATTAATCCTCCTCATTGAGACTCACCTCGGTTTTGGACCATGTCATGTCTGTCCACCAGGGACAGGAGCATGCTGCTAACACTTTCTCCTAATGAGGATAACAATCCTATGACAGAGTAGCCTTGGCCAAATTTTATCTGCAGAATGTAGGGGAAAGGCTGATTTTGCAAAGCTAGATGGTCTCTCACCAGCCCTCATGGTTTTATTGTCTGTGATTTCTTCAGACAGAGACCTCATTTAAATGGCCAGGAAAAAGAAAAGTCTATGGGATGAAAGAAGTCTGTTTCATCAGCTGAGGACAATTTTGTGCTGTACTTTATTTTATACTAATAAAGATTGCCAAGAGCCTGTTGATCAGTCCTTCTTGCCTGCTTTACCTGACCAGATAGATGGAGAAGCTCAGGGAATACTGAATTGCTCTCTACCTGCCCAACACACTTTCAGTGGTGCATCTGCTACATTAAATGGAATCCTTCAGGAAAAACTGAAATTCCACCGGAAGAACAGCAGCCTGACAGAGAGGTCAGCAATGGAGAAACTAGAAAAACCCCATGGAGAGCAAAAGGAGAAACAGCTCTGGGGGAAAATGAGCCGAATGAGATGTTTCTTTAGAGAAACCATGGCACTTCTGAGCTGGTATAATGAAGCAGCTGTGATATAAATAATGTCCCCAAGTGGAAAAAACCCACAAAAACACTAGCCATTCAGGCTCCATATGTTTCCAAACTCACACAATGGATGCTTTACAATGAACTTTTTGTCTGGAAATTGGGTGGGAAAGGGAGGTTCCTCACCCACCTCCTATACTGATGAAATAATCTTGCTTAGTCACAGAAAAGGGGAGAGAAAAAAAGAGAGAAAGTGATTAATAATCTGCGGGCAGCTGCTTACTTTCCAATTGGTTGTCCAGGAGGGGTGTGCTCCACTTCAAATCCTGCTTGTCTCAGTACATCAATCACAGTGTTGTTACCCAGGAAGTGACCTAAAATACAGGTAGAAAATAGCACTGTCAATCAAACTACTACTCTCACTCGCTTGAGTTTCTCCTGTTGGAACAGCAGCTTTGGGAGGCAAGTGTACCAAAAACTAGACCAGAGGAAGGGATAGCATACAGCCCAAACACTTTCTTCTTCCATCTTATTTATCCCTCCCTCCCCTCACATGGCCAAGGGACTGGGTGGATAACAGGAAATCTAGATGGGTTGCTAGTCTTGCCTTCCACTGTGATCATTTTTAGTACGTACACTGATAAAACAAATTTCCAACATGAAGATCAGAATGACCCTGCAGTGGCAAAAGGATATTACTAGGGCTTTGACTCTTGAAATGGAACAATTTACAACCCTGACCATCACTGTTCATGGACATCTGCTAATGAAGAGACTCTGAAGCTCCTGTACTGCATGTTCAGCACTTGTCTGACTAAAACCACAGTGATTCGGGAATTGCCTCATCAGCCATTCAGCCACCTGCACAGCAGGGCTGGGAGGAGCTGGGATGGTAACCTTATCTCTCCCAAAACATGAAGATTTAGTCCTGTAATTCAGGGCTCTTTGTTAGAAGTGTAAAGGTCACATTCCTATTCACAGAAGTAACAAGGAGCCCAGTAAGTATTGCAGTGTGTACAGGCCTTGAAAGAGTTTACTTAACGGGGTCCCATATACTTGAAATCTGAACCAAATCCCACTGGAGTCAATGGGAGCCCTCAAAGGGCTTTGGGCACAGACTCAATAAGGGAGTGTAATCCAGCCAAAGCTTTCAATTTATTGTCAGAGTCCCACACTGCTTGCAGGATGGGTTGGATATATAAAGGAAGGAAGCAAGAAGTCCACAAACAGGTTTATTAAAATCCACAGAGCCCTGTAACCTGTCTCCAACTGCAGCCATGAGTGACACTGAAGAAGAACACAACAATCCTCCTCCATTATATCCATTAGCTTCCAGCTCTGCAGGGCTGGGTGAACTCCATTTACAGTCAGGTCATTGCATCTCACTGCCAGCCCTGAACAGACCAATTCACCTGAAATGTGCTCAAGCCTCCATGTGCTCCATGCCCTGTGGAATCTCGGAGGAGGGAGTTCCACCACGGTGTGGGGTGGAAGAACTCACTCCTCTGGTTTGCTGCTACTGCTTAGAGAGTGTGTGCTTGCCTAAAGCACAGAGAAAGTGTTTGCAGGAGATGTTTCTGACTGCCTGGCTCCACAGCAGAGCCAAAGGCTTCGCACTGAAAAAACCAAGGCAGGCAAGAGGTGCCTGAGGCCCCCTCCAAGGACACTGCTGTGCAAGGAGCTGGTGCAGCCACCAACAGTCACCCCCGGGATTCTCTGCCCACCCTGCACAAAGTCCTGATAAATTTGAGAGCATTGAGCCCCCAGGATTTGCTCAGCCTGCATCCCTCTGCTCCCTCTGCCAACAAGGGTGCTAACTCGCCTCAGTTGTTGGAACGATGGAGCTGTATGGCTTCGAGTGCAACTTGCAAGCACTGGTAAGAGCTTTTAGCCAAAAGACATTTCTTTAAATGATTAAATGTACATTTGCAGAGCCCTAGTGTGTTCCAGGATTCCTCCACTTCCTTTTAAGAAAACTCAAAATTTGATTTTCCCCTTTCTAACTTACTTATAACAAAAGCCAAAGCAGAAAAGAACAGTCCCAAAAATGTGTTATACACCCTCAGAGATTCAAGAAATGAGACATTTGTGAATGATTAACTGGATTTGATCATATCCTGTTTTTTTATGCAGTGGCCAAGGCAAACAAAGGTCCCCATTCTGTCACTGGCAAAGTGACCCTGAGGAACCAAAGTCAAAGGTATCAGAGCCCGAGATGTTTCCGAGTCTACTTTATTTTCCCTGAGCCAGAGTCTTAAATGCCAAAAAGATTTCTTAATATAAATAATTGTCCTGAATCCAGCAAATCTTTGACAAGATGACAGCACAAGAGAAACCAATTTTAACTCTTTTAAACCCAGGGAAAAAAGTAACTATGAAAAAGCTCTGTCTCCTCATCCACACAATGGTAGGTCACTCAGCTCCGCAGCAGAGCCTGCAAGTTCTTTCAAGTGATGGATGAAGACCAAAAGATGACAATTCCTGGACTTCCCATTCCTGCCCTCTGTGTGGATACCATGCTGAAAGGTGCCAGCCACTGGGACTGGTGATCTCCTGTGCAGCATGGCAATAGGGCTTGTTCTTTTAATTTTGCCTTTCCTAAGTGGAAGGAATGCCAGCTTCCATTAAAAACGCCTCAACTTCAGATTCCCAAATAAATTAAAATCTTAATTACAAATATCCACATGAACATCACAGTTATTTCATTGTACACCCACAACCCAACACATACTAAAATAGTTTCAATGCTCCAATTCAACCAAGAGAACAGAAATAAATAGAAATAAAAAAATCAAAACCAAAATCCAACTTTGAGCTGACCCCAATTAATTCTCCATTCCACATACATCAGCAGAGCCTGAAACTTGAACAACTACTAGGAAACAGAATGAGCAAGTCTTTGCAAAATTTAACTTTTAGACTCTGCTTAAGATTTACCTCTTTGTATTATCCCACATACATCTGGGTAAATTATCACCCATCTCATCATCTGCTTGCCCTGTTAATGCATCCTCTCCACCTGACTGAAGATTTCTGACTTCTATTTGTCCTAACTTCTCTGTCCAGTCAGAATTCACATATTAAGGTTGGTTTTGTATCCACTTGTTCATTTTACATCATGGTAATGCTGTTGTAGCCAACTCATGCACACCACAAGCAACCTGAAATCATGTTTTACTTCAGTGATTGAAAACATGAAATTATACATGCTCAGACCAGCAGTCTTTCCCACCCAACACAGATATTTCCCAAGAGTGATCCATGTTATCCCATGGCAAGGAGTTCCTCAGGATCAGAGGTGTGGAAGAGGAAGGTTTAAGGAAAAATGTGGCACTTGGGAGGTCCAGTGTAGGCAGGCAACGTGAAACACAAAAGGTTAAAGAATTTCTGGAAGAATTGTCTTGGCCTGCCTCCTGATGTGAAGTGCATCATAATTATCCTTTCCAGTTTTAAAATCCAGGAAAATCTTCTATGTGAGAAATATCTTACATAAAATAACTCTCCCTAGTCATCACAACTCGAGATAAGGACTCACTTGTTAGATATTGACAACAACAGAATACTTTGACAGCCTATGACATGTGATGAAAACAAAATAACCTGCATATTAGAGACAATTAAGCTCAGCATCAGTGAAAAACATCAAATTTCTGCCTCTGGATGCTCATATGTGCAAATAGAGTATGCAGTAACTGTCATATTCTTTATACCATCAGTGGATTTAATTTTTATTTATAGATATAAATGAGCTTTATATATGTATGTGTGCATGTATGCTTCTGCTTAAATATTTAAAAAAATTCTCTTCCTGACCTGGGAAAAACCTCAAGGAAGTATAACTACTGAAAATTTAGTGCATCTAGAGATGTATCAGACAGCTTAGAGAGGCAAGGGAATGATCTTGCATTTCTATCACTATTCCCTCTTCAGTCTAAACCTGAATAAACCATTCCTGGAGTATTAACCAAATTTATCTTGACAGCTGATGAAAACTGGATCCGAGAGGTCAGAGCATCAGCTGCCTTGGGAAATCCATGGAAGTGGAAAAGGAGAGAAAGCAGACATAAAAGATTTTCTACATAGGGACCTGAAGAGAAAGTCTGTACTTGGGCATGGAGATATGCAGAGCAGCTATCCCTAACAGTTTAAGATTTAAAATGTCCAGGTGTGGATGCAATCCTTCCACCCTCTGAGGATAAGGAGATACTCATGGGATTTGCTTGAAGACAAGACCCAGTGCTAAACACAGTCATTTTGTAGTTTGAACACAAACACAAACACAGTGGAGTGGTCAGTGTGGCTGCTGCACTTAAGAGGGATTTTCTTACTAAATTTGATGAGGCCAAGATTATTCTCCTTTCAGTCACGTCTTGTTTTTTTGAGACAAGGATCTGGAGACAATGGAGGAACACATTACAGAGCATGGCTGCTAACATTAATCATAGACCTTCCATTCCTGGTTTGCTTTTTTATTTTTAATTACAAACTGTGCTTTGGACTACAGAAAACAGATCCATGTAATGTGTTTCCTTATCTCCCCAAGGTTTCATTTTTCACTGGAAGAAAGAAAGAATAAACCATCAATTAGGGTTTTTTAAAACTAAAAATCATGTAAAAAAATATGTGAAATATACGTGGTTTCCTTAAAGCACTACCATGAACAAACACACTGCTGAAAGAATGCACTTCTTCCTTTCTTAGTGGAATATCCTGAGGCAGAGAGAAAGACACTTCTCAGCCAACTCTTGACAGCCATGTATTTTCTAATTGACCACATAAACTAAGCTCTCCTTTTCCATTTCAGACATCCTAGTGACCCTCATCAATAACCTAAGCATCAGGTTGCATCTCTCAAAAGTTATATGAACTTGGGTGTTCCTACACAGAAAAATTATAACCATGTTTTGATGGCAGAAGCAGAAAAAGTGTTTTTAAGCAAATGTTACGTACTTTATCTAGGTTTAGAGATCTACTACAAATTACTTTGTCTATTCTTTCTGCAATTCTTTGTTCCGTGGCTTAGAAGGATAATGGGGTACAAAGGAGCAGGAGATAATTCCCTCACAAAGGACCTCCATTGCCAGAGCCTTTGAAGTTGTGCTAAAAAAGCCTTGCTAGCCATTAGCTGACACACAGCAGAAATCTGAACTGTTTCCATGCACACTACAAGCAGAGCTATTTTCTGCACAATTAGTCATAAAAAGGGCCAATGTAAACTGTGTCGGGAGGTCTCAATTCTTTACATTCTCCACACAGTGAATCAGACATTATGTATAACGTTTTGTTGCCATTTAGACCTTGGGCTGCTCTGCAATCAGGAGGCAGCAGCCTCTATTCCTCCTTCTCCCTCCATGCTGATTCTCAAGCCCCTTGGCAGCACCACAGTGTTTATGGCAGGAAGGCTTCACAAGAATTAGTGCAGGGAAAAAGGCAAAGGGCTGAGAGCTGCCCCTTCACCGTCGGGGTAAATACTTTTTGGTCCCTTTGCTTGCTGCCTCCAAAACTGCATCTCCATTTCTCTTATTCTACAGTGGTCAAAGCTCAGTATTTTGGAAGCTGAAAGATGAATTTGTCAAGATAAGGCTGTAGTAAGGAGCTACAGCAAACACTCCAGGCAATGACTTCTACCTGAATTTACTGATTTCTCTGCTACAGCATTCCAGTCTGACCCAGAGGTCTCTGGGTAACAGCAGGAATTTACTGGGAACCACATGCCATCCCACATTACTCTCTTCTGACATGACAGATGTTCCAGAGACCCATGGTGAGGAATCAGTTTTGTGGATAAACCCTCCAAATTTTAATTCCCTTTCACTCCTTGTCCAGCATATTTCTTTGCTAATGAATAACATGCTTTAAAAACTGGAGGCTCTTCAGCCTTCCCCATGATGACCCTCACTGCCAGACAATTGCTCCTCTTTGTTCTTGAACCACTTTCTTCCTTGAAATCTCACTCTATTGGTAAGGATGGTCTTGAGAAAGTATCTTGAATGCACTTTGACAAGGAGCCAGTGCTGGATTTGTGCAGATCTTGCTTTTGCAAGTTGGATCTAGATGTATCTGAAAGATTCCCCCAGCCTGAGTAACCCTCTGATGTGAAGTGTCTTATCAAGGAATGACACCACATAATGGATTAGGTGGGTGATATGCAGCACCCAGGCATGAGTATGATGTTAGGACAGCCTGAATATTTAGATTTTAAATTTTACTGACAAAAATGAACAAAATTCATACTTGTGGGGATCCAACAGGGGAATGATTTTCTGGAAATGGCTTGAAGGAACGCAGCCTACCCCAGTTAGTATGAAATGTGAGCCATTCCATGCCAGAGGATGAGACATGCAGCCCTACCACACCAGACCAGATGTAACAAAAGCTTCCTAGAGGCTGGTGTTCAGGTTTGAAACAAGAGCTCTATGGGCTTTCCAAAGAGAAAGGGACTGCAAAAAGCCCCACCTTCCAGAAAAGTCTGTCACCCCAGGTTGCTGGCTTTTGCTCTGCTTCAGGACATGGTTTTGCACTTGGAAATTGCAGCATTATGCAAAAAGCTGTGAAGGAGAGCTGGAGATGCAGGGAATGAGCTTTCCTCCTCTCCTGTTTGGCAGGAGCGTCCGAGCCCAAAGCATGCCTTAAAAAATACTTTGCACAAGCCACGTGCAATGGTCTTGTAAAGAAGGCTTTCATCATAGACTCCTTACATCATGCCGCCCGTTCTCCAAGCAGATGGAGAAATCATTCTCCCTCTCATTTGATGTTGTTATTCTATGCAGTTGCGAGGAACTGACTCATAGCCACTTTTGGACAGTCACAGGAATCAGAGCAATAACATATAAAAAGCCAAAGCGTGCAGCATTTCCAAAGTCCAGCAATTCTCCCATGGCTCCCCTTCATTCTTTTCTTGCATGTAATCACCCCTCTCACCCGAGTGCACTTACAGAACAAGCTCTGGAGAAAGGCTGCACCGTAGCCAGAAGGAGAATGGAGAGATGAGGGGCCAAAAGTTGAGGGGGTTATTCCAGATTGACGCCAGGCTAATAGAGCACAGATTTGTGCTTCCCTGGGGTGTCTCGGAGATCTGCAGTGCAATTCTATACTTGGAGCATCTCAATCTGAAGGACAGACAGATTCACACAGATTTCTAATTCCTTGCTGCCCTCAAGTATAATTAACTCCCCATTTCTGATCTTCCTTTCTGAGCAGCCCTTCTGTTAAGGGTATGGAGCTATTGTTGAGGAGTACTCACACAGTACTCAAATGGCACACCATGGAAATCCTTCTCCAGAAGGAAATCCTTCTCCAGAAGCACCCTGGAGTGCAATGCACACTCCTCAACATGCTCAGCATGAGGTGGGACAGAGTTTACCAGTTTGGAACTGGGTCCTTGCTGGTACAGCCCTCTGTTTCCAGTTCCGATGCAGTGCCACAATGTGAGCTCAGCAACTCAGTTCTCTGCTGTCTTTGAAGTCTTGGAGCATTTTCCTTAGCAGACTTGCCCTAAACATACATGGTAAACAATAAAATGATTTTTTTGGGGTGGAAAAAAAAGCTAAGTCTTCCAAGTCTAAACAGCTGTTTCACTTGGGTTAAGAAAAAAAAAACACAAGCAAGAGCTGAAGTGAGGTCACCTCCTAAGAATCTCCTCTGGCCTCTGTGTCAGTTTGTAGCTGCCTCAGACATTTCCAAATGAAATGACTGGTCTGTGCAACATCTCAAATACTAGGTTTGGGAAGAACACGAGCCCTCTGTGCAAGTCTCTTTCCATCGACCATGTGAGCTTAAGGAGCTCCTTCAGCCTTGGTGTCTATCAGACATGGCATGGTGACCCACCAAGCCACCCTGCTACTACTGCCCAGAAGCTCCTGAACACTGCACACAGCCCATCCTTCTTCCCCATCATTCCTGTTTCTGCCCTGTCCTCCACCTTTCTTGTCATGCCAGAGTTTGCACAGGACAGGGAGCTGTGTTGATCAGGGCTTTGGTTGATTATAGGGCCATTTGGGCTATTTCATATTCTTGCTTCACTTATGTGGCATTAGAGGAGTTTTCCACAGAGAGAAGGTCCAGCATAGGATGACTATTTCAGCATATGTTCTTGAAGAAAACATAGGATCCCTTGAAAGTCGAACAACAAAGCCTGAATATTTGAAGTGTTTATTCCATAAAATGTATTGGTTGTGTTTGCTGGTATAAGCTGCATCAACTTACCAGGGCAAAAAATATGGAGGAGGAAAATCATGTGGGCAGGGCTGAAATAGAAGTTTGATTTACTTTGTCCCCAGGTTTTACTGTGAGTAAAGGCAGGGCTTATTCAGTCTGAGATACTGCATGGAGAATGGTTATTGGCATGTTCCCCTCTAGCAGAATGCCATGACTAGATGCGATTTTCTTTTTTCACTGTTTTTGTTTATTTTATTTTTTTTAAGATGCATGCTCCTCACTGAACCATTTCTACACAGGGGTGTGACTAGAGGTGTGTGCCAGTCATGCAGCTGTGTGACAAGCAACATGTCTCTGTGTCCCTCATGGGATCTTCTCCAATGGATAGGGTCAATGTACAGAATCTTGGGAACTTCACCATCCCTAACACTGCAGCAGAAGAGAAGGAGATGAGTCTGAGGAAAATCTAGAGAAAACCCAGCATCTCTAAGAGTCTTCCCAGGGTGCTGGAGGCATCTCTGGGACCATCACATCCCCCAAGTGCAGACAGTCTGGTGTGAAATGCACTGTTTTAACATTCTTTGCCAGTGGTCACCGATGCCTCAAGCCATGAGGAAACTGGAGAGGAAATGCAGCCTCGTTTTGTAGCCAAGGTGCCTTATTAGTGCATGTGCAGCCTTGCTGAAGTAGACAACCCTCTCCCACCTGAACCACAGTTATCAGCTCTTTCCACAGAAGCTGCTGCCGGCCCCTGGACAGCCAGTGCAGGGCAAGCAGCCTCTGAGAGAAGTGTTTAATATCCCATTGCAAATCCCCTGAGCCACCCCCAGCTAGTCTGGAATGCACATGGACCTGCTTGCCAAAGCCAGGCACAGGTCGGGGTAGGGGGGAGAAAGTAGATTCCCTAAGTCCTGCCTTCTTTGCAAAAGATGTAACTGTGAACACAGCACTGAAACACCTCAAGGACTTGGTGGAGTCTGAGCTCAGGGCAGCTCCGGGGCTTGGAAAGCTCCTCAGTCAGGAAGACAGCTTTTTGCCAGCAGAGTATCTCACTGAAGTTGTGGAGGCATCTCTGAGGCCCAGCAAGGACCAGACCATGTGGGACCTCAGCTGTTCCCAGCACACAGCCAATGCTATGAAATGCAGCACCTTTGCTTGACTTGGACAAAGGCTTCTGGCAGGTCATAAGGATGCACTAAATGGCTTCTTACAGGAAGTAAATCAAGGTAGGGCCATGGTCTGCCGTTGCAGGCTCAGTAGTGAGCTGGACTGTTGAGTCTGTCCTTTCTTGGCCTCATGGATGCATTTGGCTCCTACAATGTACTGTGTACACAATGTAATCAAGCCTGGTGTGAAACTGCACTTCACTGTGTTTGCTTTGAACCTGCTTTCCCCAGTTCCTCTAGTTTGCACAAGACATCTCTAAACTGAATTAAACAGAACTTTAATCTGCTCTAGTGTGAGATCAAACCATTCCAGGAAAGTTATTTGGGGGCAATATCTGTCGAATCTGTGAATTACTTCAAAAGGCTACAAGACAAGCTGTCATTTTCTGTTTGAAAAGCAGTTTGAAAACCACAAATCAAAGCTCCCAGTTGGCAGGACACGGATCCTGCTTGTTCTTTCTGGTTTTGACCTCTCAGTCAATTATTCTGCAGACTACACTGCTTTCTTCATCTATTCCAGGAGCCCCTTTCTGGTGGTTTATTTGGATTGTGGATGTCTCATAAGTGAAAAACGTGGTGATGCCTTAGCACAAAACAGAGTGATTCCTCAGCAAATTGCCAGCCCCCTGGAGTTTATGGACACAGGACAAACTCCTTGCTGGAGCAGAGAGTACTGATGCTTTCTACCCCGCAGACATAGAAAAATAGAAACCATTTTACCAGACTTTTATAAAAAAGGAAACTCTTCAAGGAAACCAAAACTGAGCCTCCTTAGTCAGGATTTTTTTATCTATAAAAAAACTTCACATTGTTAAGACTGACTGGTTCATTCTTTTCCCAGAAAAATCCAGCTGGCCACTGGATGTCACTGTTGTTGCAGAAAAACACCCCAGAAAGTTCACAAATGAGGCTGTGAGTAAGGTGAGGTGTCACCCCAACCTGGAAATGGCCTTTTCTTCCAGGTTAATCAGCCCAGCACTGGTAGCATCTGGAGGCTGCCCAGCCAGTGCAACACCTGGAGGCAGAACACCCTTGACGGTCTCCATCAGCAGCTGAGGGCAAGTCCTCCAGGGAGCTCACAGACCCTGATTCACCTGTGCCCAGGTGTGCGTCCCCTCCTCTCGCTGGATCCCCTCTGGTTTTGCTGAGACATGTCCCTGCTGAGCACAACAAATCCGACCTGGTCTCCAGTCTGGTCTCAACCCTTTCTCTTTTGCCATCCAGAGGAGCACACCACAGCAGGCATGATTCCAAGCTTGTCCTTGATCACGGATTAAAGGCAATTACATGTAGTGCTGCTCTGTGGTTTTAGCTGGCACTGCTCTAAAGGCAGTTTGGCACAGCTGCACGACTAACAAGGGTTGAGCTAATTTCATTGAAAACTTTTCTGTGCTACCTAGATCATTTGCCACCTCACAAGTTACACCAGGCATCTCCAAATCCATTCAACCACACAGCGGAAACCTGCCCTGAAAGACCATCCTCAGCCTTATAATTCAGCTAAGGATTCCTCTGCAGCACCATAATGAGCCTCACCAGTGCAGGCAAGGGGCTTTTTCAAGGAATGCCTTGAGGCCCTAGGCTGAGGTCCTTCCCACAGAGGGAAAGAAGGAGAAATAAGTCCCAAGAGTCCACAGAATACTCTCAGACTGGGGTCAGATGCTGCTTCTGTGGCATTCCAGGAGGTGCAAACTCAGATTTGTTTCCTACCTTACACTCCAAGCCCAAGACTTGCTGCTTGATTCATGCCTGTCCTGGCATTGGGAAGCAAACCCCCAAAACAGGGCAGATCACAAACTCTTGCTCCTGAGGAGAAAAGGAAGGCAGAACACACTACAGATATTTGGGAAGCTGCTGAATATTGTATTACAAGTCCCTGGGATACACGTGGTGTTGGAAGAGATCTGGAGCACCTACACCTGGAGCTCTGTCTCCTTTGAAATGCATAGCATGCCAAAGATGTGGAATAATAGAAAACTGGGCTAGAAAGCACCCATTTTAGTGCATCTAAAGGTCACAAATCAGGATGAGATCAGCTTTGACACTAAGGATGTTGGTATTAATTAGACAAAGGACCTCCAGAGGACACTGACAGCATTAGGAGATTCCATGGCTGTGTATTTTCTTAATTATTTTTTCTTTCTTTAAAAGCAAAACAGAAGAAAGAAACGCTTTGTGAAGGACAGACACTCCTTTGGCTAAAGGTCCTGTGGTGGAAGGACAGGGAGTTTCCAGCCAGCAATGGCAAATGCTTTACCAGAAGGGTCAGTAAATCTTTCCTGTCAGAGGGACCATCTGTGTAGTAGGAAAAGAACAGAACACAGTCCTGCAGTAGTTAGAGATTCTCAGCTGCAAAGGTGCTGTATTAATAGCTATCACAACCCAGCAGAGATGAGCTTCATCCTGCAAATGCTTCTATTTGTAAGCTACTCTGGGCCTGCAAACAGTTGTATCAAGCCCCCACATCACCATGGACAAAGGATATCTTGCTCACAAATTTAAAATTTGACTAAAAGTCTTGGAAAACTGTATTCATCAAATACTAATTTGTATATGCTGTGTCTATGGAGAAGTTCTTCTTATTACAAATTTATTCCCTATTAGACTATCAAATGGGTCTCTACATTCCACTCATTCCTAGTTATTTTTGTGAATTTCACCCACACAGATCTATTCTCAGCCACATGGCCAAACATCCTGACTAGTTTCAATTTAGGGTTTTTTCTATATAAATACACTGAATTTCTATATACATCCATGTTTTGAGCAAGCAGAAATATTTGATTTGAGTCCCCACTGCAGTACTCTGGTTTTACACTGGTATAAACAGTAGTGGTTTCCACTGTTATCTCCTGCTGCCCAGCTGTTAACACTGGGGAAAAGGAGCAACAATGAAGGCAAACACAATTTATCCGAACATCCCATCATAATATTGGCCTGGGGAGCAGACTTCTAGTGAAACCAAAAAGAGGGAGATTCAGTGCTCCCGTGAAGTTTTCCTGACACAGCTGTCCACTCTGACACATGGTCACATTCAAAAGCTGACTAAGTTATTATGGAAGTTCAGAAACCTCAAAATATACACAACAGCTTTTGAAAAACATTGTGGTTGTGTGGGTTCGAGCATGCTTGAGGAACATGTCAAAATCCAAACAAACAATCCCCGCCTTCACCCCTTTCTGTTAACACACGAGTGTGTGAGCACACCACCAAGCTTGCAATTTGTAGCTCTGTTATTCACAGCCCTCATTAAAGAATAACAGCCCCTGTTTGAGTATCACGAGGCAAAATTGTTCGCACATGTGGACCAAACAGACACACCAAGGCTGCACCCTTATGGTTTGTGAGTGACAAGCTTAATAAGATTACACTTGATCTTTCTCTTAATAAAGCTGGATGACGTTCAAGCAAAGCCTGGGTTTTTTTTTTAATGGTACATTAAGGGAACCCAGAGTTTGGCACAGCTGGAGGCCTGAACCATCGAACAAAACTTGGCACTGCCAGCATTCCCTTACGATCTCAGACCTCACATAATGAATATTTATATCTCTATATACAGACACGCACATATATTAAATACCTATCATTAGCTGGTCAAGGTCAATGCTCTGGGTAACAGAGTTGGATGTAATACCAAGAACGATGATGGCTCTTTTTTTTTTCCTCTGTTATGAATCACACAAATTAAGCAACCCACAGTTTATAGAGTCTGCAACATGATGGACTGCTTTTAAACCACACATACCGAGGGGAAGGAGAACAACTCCAAGAAATTACAAAAGCAAAAGAGAAGTGTCATCACCTTACTGTTTAAACTTGAACACACCAGAACACGGAGACTCCTGCTTAACTTTAATAACACCAGCAGCCTCAGCCGGCTCCAGGGAAGCAGTCATTTGCTTGAGATAAGTCAGGGATCGTGTGTTTTGAAGCTTTATGGGTTAGAAGCTAAATAGTGTTAGCTGAGTCACACTGATTTAAACCATCACTGCAACTGGCCCAAAGACTACAAAAGACAGTTCATGAAGAAAACACTCAGAGGAAGAGGAATTACTGAATTTTTATTTTAAAAAATATTTTATATATATATAT
>VXAX01004703.1:728667-757573 GCA_013399835.1 Leptocoma aspasia
TATATATATATATAAAAGAAAAATAATCCCTCCCCAACTGAGACCTTACTTTTGGAAAAAGAAAGCTTCCATAAGGACAAACTGAACACTCCCAACTTCTCTTTCCCTCATCTCTGTTGGCTATGCCCTCAAGCTGAGTGTCTGTGTATTAAGTACCAGCTCTACAGATAAATCAGTGGGTCTCAGGATTAAACAGAGAGTTCATGATGGAGCTGGTATTTAGATGTACATGGGGTGGGGACGGTCTAGACTCTGTCGTTCATCTGCCAAAATAATAATTTTTTTGATAGCCAAAATAGTTCCCAAATTACATTAGGAATACTGATGAGGAATTTAAGAGTACTGGAATACTATCCTTTGCTGTTTCCAAAACAAACCAAAAAATATTTAAAAATCACAGCTCTATTTCAAAGCATGCAGCAATGATTTACTGAAATGGAATATTCGTACATTTAATTTCAAAAAGAACACAAACATGGACATTAAATTAAACCCTTTGCAGAGCCTGAATTTTCTTCCAGGCTTTTGTTTTGCTGAGAAAATGAAAATGTTTTTGTTTAGCATTGACCCGATATAACTTTTCCTTCAATCATCTGGTTCAGCCGACAAAACAAGACATAAATCATTTCCACTGCTCTAGACTGAGTCCAGGTTTTGTTAATGTGGATGAATTCTTGATCCTCGCTATCTCTCTTTTTCTTGAGATCTACTTGCAGTACCTTAAAGCCTGAACATGGTGGTGGGACCTTCCCTGGCTGTTAAAGTCATATCCACGGACAAGAGGTTCAAAGCACCACTTTACAGAGTCCCATCTTCTTCCTTTAAAGTCAGTAATGAGACTCCCGCTGAATCCAAGGGAGCTGATCAGAGATTTACACTACAGAAAAGTGCATGAGGAAACTGTGCTTCCTTCTGTCTTCAACTCACAGCACTCAATTTGCTTCTGGGGCTGCAAACCTGTCCAGTTTAGCTCTTTACTTTCATTTACAACGCTTCGAAGTTTCTCCTTATGTGCAACCTGATCAGAAGCTCACTGAATTACATGAAGAATGCCCAGAAGGCATCTCTTGTGCAATGTGGGGTCCTTACTTCCAGCTGGTTTGAAGACACCAGAGCTCCAGAGCAGTGGGCACACGCAATTACAGGTGAGCAGAATGCGAACAGCAGACAAGATCCTCATGCCTAAAGAGTGGCCTCTTGCCACTTGTCTCTTGTGGCAAAAGTGTGCCTTGAAGGAAACCAGCCCATAATTACCCAGTTAAATAATTATCTGCTCCTTTCAGTGGATGAAGCTAAGATAATCCTGACTGAAGTAAGAAATTCATTGCTGGCCCTATTGGCATTTTTGTGCCCAAACCCTGAAGAAATTTTCATGCAACTGAACTCCACCTGTGATGCTCTCAACACTATATTTTGGCTGACTGTTCTGGGCTATTATATAAGCCCTTTTGCACGGGCCTATCCCAGATTTCTCCCAGCTTCCACACTTTTTGTCACAGCCAAGTTTCTGCAGGAAACAAACCACTTTTCACTGAGACCAATTAGCTCAAGAATGTCAAAAGAAAAAAAAAATCAAAAGGCTTTGGGTCAGCGACAAGAGCAATAGAGAGGCCAACAAAATGAAAGGGACTCGTTCTGAACATGTTTTTGACTATATCAGAGACAATTCCCAATGAAGTGAAACAAGAAAAACATTCCTTGAGAGACTCAAGATCTGTCTTGAATTCCCAGGGCACATTAAGAAGTCTGACCCTCCCCTCTGTCTCTCATTCCTCTCTGAGGTACATCATGGGCTCCAGAAGGAGGATGATAAGTCCATACATCACCCACCCATTATCATACAGAGGATGATAAGAGATCTGTACAGTGGCCCCAGACATTCGAAATCACAATGAACCAAGGGTTAGGGAATCCTACAATAATGTTCCACACTTTCTCACATTTTTGGGGGAAAAACAATAGAAATCAAAATTCTATTTCATAGTATTTTCTTTGTGGATGAGATACTGGGATTCCTTCTCTCAAGAAACACTCACTTGGATTCCTTGAAAATTAACTGATTTGTGCCCCTGCTGCTCCATCCTTACAAGAAGCATAATCTGTTTTCCTCCCAGAAGGACACATTTGTCCCATTACGTGCCTATACGTTGATAAATTTGGTGATGACTGAACTCTGGAATGAACTTCAGGATACTGCAACCTCTGTCTTTCCCACCATCACCACAATGCTCATCACTGACTCCATGTCCAGGGTGAGGAGCCCCACCAGAGCAGCAGACACCTCTTTTTTCCAGACTTGGAGACATCAGACTCGCAGACTTGTCAGCATTAGAACCAAAGCTCACCTTTCAAGTTGTTTGAAGTGTGAATTCAAAGGATTACTAAATATCAGTCTTAGAAGGAATAAGGCTTCTATAGGGAGGAAAAACATCACTGGTTTCCAGCTGAGCTTTATTTAATGACAGACTTTGCACTTCCTAATCTGTTTGGAAAATAAATGCCACATGGCATGTTAATATACTGAGCAAGGGACAGTCAGGCTCCCAGCAAATAATTCATAATGATGTCTTTTGGGTTAGATTTTATGACGCTCTTTGTAGGACAATGCCACGAGTTGGTCTTGAGTATTTCACCATGAGAACAAAATATTCCTCCTGACATCTAGCTCTGTGTTCATGGGTTCATTTTTTTTGATGATTAATTCTGAGTTCACGTAGAGTGTGTTCAAGATTACACGGATTCATATTCAGTTGACCATATCTGAGAGGATTATTTTAGTGTGCCCCAGTTTATGGCCCATGAAACACGATCCCTTCTTGTCTCTCCATGTCTCTCCCTCAGCCAGCAGTATTATTCTAACAACCAGTGCTGGGAACTTGTATTATCAGCATAAAAGCAGAAAACAGCTATTTTTCTCTATGAAAACCAGCTCTTATTCAGTGCCTTACACTTGCTTTGCTCTCAGAGTCAACAGCCAAGCAGAAGACATCAAAATATCAAAACGTTTTGAAGGAAACACCCTTAAGAATAAATCTGCATTTCAGGTTTGCCACAGTCTTGATCACTTCTGGTGCATCTAGCACGTAAGTCTGCTGTTACCAAGGATACTAACCTGAACAAGATGAAACACAGTGGAAATACCCTGATGCCACCTGAAGCCATTGTTTGTGTCTCTGAAGAGCTGTGACACGTGGATTACACTGGAAGGTGTTTCCATCTCTACCCAAGAGACTGGTGCTGGCAGCTCAGTGCTGATCCTGGCAGCCAGCAGGCAGATGTGCTGTCTAATAGTTTTGGCAACTTCTGACTATCTTTTCTATCATGGCATCATTATCTTGAGCTGATTGCCAGCTGGCCTGAATGGTGCTGGATACATGAAATGCAGAGAAGCTTTCAACTGACAACACCTTGTAAATTATACCTAGCACTGTTATTTCATGTGCAGCCCCCAAAGATCTCAGAGCAGTTTAAGGACAGAAATCAGGTCCAAAGCTGTGACCCTTACTTAACAAGTGTTAGCTAATTAGAAAGCTGTCCCATTGAAATAAGCAGAGTTCCTCGAAGAAGTCTGTTTAATGCGCAGCTGCACAATTTTAAAAAGGAAAATAAAAGTATTACTTACACTGGGGTTGTTTCTCAAAGCCACAGTTCTACTATATCCCCTTGGTGCTGTACCAAAGTAACAGAAATATGGAGCATTCCTATTAAAAAAAAACCCCATTCCTGGTCAGAAACACAGTTACTTTGGAACCAACAAATAATCGTTTCTCCAGATTTTCAGGCAACCTACAATACACTTATGTTTTGTTAAGTGGCCTAAGATCCCACAACTCAGTAGCTGAACCAGAACTTCTGCTGCCCACAACCTCGCCTGAACCAACAGGCAGTGCAACTTGCTTGTGAGAAAGAGATGGACTTGAACTAAAACCTTTTAAGTAAAATCCCTCCAGCAAAGAGCTGTAGTAAGCTACTGTTGTTCAGTGTCATTACTGCTGTGACCAGAGCCACTGGGATTTTCTGTTGGTATTATCATGCATCCCTTCCCTCACGTGTCACCGCGACTGCTCGCAGAAAACAGAGGTTATATGCACTGTTCTATTGGAACAGAGAGCGCCTTTCACAGCCCCTCAGCAATTTTATTTTCCTTTGACTGATGCTGTCAACACGTTATCTGAAGTCTGCCTCGAGAGCAAGGGCTCGGTGAGAGTGTTTGCATTGCACTTGTGCGTTACGCTACGCCCTGCTCGGGCACCCTCTGCCCATCACTCACCGAGCCCACTTTCTGATCACTTGACTGCCATTTGGACAAAGCCCAACTCCAGCCCTCTCTGAGCACACTACACAGTCAAAGAAGGAAAGATAGTCTTTTTCAGTTCAGTTTTCAGCTGAAAGTCAATGAGTTGTGTGGTTATTGGTCCTTTTTTGAAAATAGAGCTCTTCTGTAAATTCTATGCTTGAAGGAAAGATCAGAAACCACTTTTTTTTTCACTCATTTCAGGGAGCTTCAATATGCAGCCTGCAGAATGCTTCTCCCGCAGATAGGAGTGAGACTATCATTGAGTAACTAATAAATACAACACATACACTTTATCAAAAGATCTTGAGTACAGTACTGGTGTGCAGTAGCAAATCAAGCTTCCTTTTTGTTCTTGTTTCTGAACATTATTGCTGTAGTTGATATGTTCATGGAATTCCTTACCTGATCACAGAAAAGAAAGCACACCTTAATGTTGACTAGCTGACATCCTATGACAGTGAACAGCAAGGAATACTCTGTGCATCTGGAATCGCGGTGGAAATGCATCTCATCCAATTTTCCAGGAAAGAATTTGGCCAGGACATCAGAGTACAGAGTCTCTTTTCTAAGCGTGCTACTGGAGCATTACTCACAGCAACTCCTGCCCAAGACTTGTGAGTCACCACCAAAGAGAGGAGGGACCTCACCGTCCCCTGACAGCACACGGGGGGATGGCCAGTGCAGATGTACAAGGTAAAGAATTACTCCTGAGCTGCCAAGAGCTCCACCAGCACTTGGTTTTCCCTGCCATGGCTTTCTTCCATGTGTGGCTTGTGACAACTGAGAGCAGTTAATGAACAGCATGAAAGAGATTTGCCAGCCCATGGCACTGGAGTGGTAGAAGTGAGAGGCAAGGACAGGACTGCCACAACAAGGATTTGTTTCCTTTCCATTGCTGAGCTCCTTTTCTACAACACTGCTTTGCTTTATTCAGCATCCAATACCTGGGTCCTGAAAACTAATAATACTCACAATTCCACATCCACACAAATGCAGATATACTATACACACAGATACAAAAAGCATGTATATACTTTCCTGTAGAGGAAATATGGTATTTATGCTTTATAAGATGAACAAGGAGAAGAGAAAACCAAGAATTCTGGGCTATTGCCCAAACCACACAGCTTTGAAATCAGCGGTGCATTGAAAAAACCCCACAACAAAAAAACCCCTACGCTTCCTTCCAAGAAAAGTGTCTAAGTTTTCCAATTTGTTTACGAGTGATGTCTACCCACAAGAGACTAAATTCCAGGCTGGATGAGACTGGACTGGCATACAACACCAAAAACCTCTCCTTCCTGAACTGGGGAACAATATCTTAAGTGTTTGTACATGGAGGCAGAACTAGTGTTGCAGAACTTTTTCCCCAAATTGCTCTATCTGCTTTTAATTTCCAATGAATCAGCAAACACATCTGTAGGCTACTACTCTTCCAGACCTAAACTCTTTATTTTTTTATTCTCAGAACTCATCTCGCTTTTCCTGACACCTGCTCACTGCTCCCTCTGAAATACAGTCCAGAAGTATTCAAGTACTCAGAAGTATTCAAGTTTCTTTCTCTGGAAGTCTCTTCTTAGCTCTGACTTTAATTACTGTATTTGTACTGTAGTAAAAACTGCATTATGTTTGATGTAGAAACAAGTGAAGTTAAAAATATAGTAATTAAGGTAACTTGACTCTCTAACAGAGAAAGACAGGATCTACAGCAATCTCTAAATGCTTAATGTAGGTGAGGAATGTGATATAGTTCTGCACAGAAACAATATCCAGATGATACAAATACAACTGCAATATATCCCTAATTGCCCCAATCTTTAAGTAGTATCTAACTCTAAGAGTCTGTGCTAGTATTAGCGTCATTTCTCTGGGAAGCTCAGTTATTGTCTACCACAATGGAAACAATCCTTAGTATCAGCTACATCTTTGCTCAGCTTTGAGCCAAGGAATCACTTTAGTGAATCCTCCCCTAAGTCCCAGATCTGCTGAGATACTGAAAGTAGACCTAAATTTCAAACACTATCACTTCCCACTTCCAGACTGCAGGCGCCAGCCCAGAGGCTGGGTTTGGAAAAAAGCCTGGTCTGTACCCCAGGAGCTCTGAGGGAACATCACCTGCTCCTCACATCCCACTACTGTTTTCAACTTAAAGCTATCAGGGAGTTGTTTTTCCTCTGAGCCAACACCAGAGGTGTGCTGGGGTGTCAGGGCAGAGACCAACTCCCACTAATGGCTTGTTCTTTCACCTGGGTTTGGCTGATGATGCTGCTGCAAACTCTTCTTTGGTCAGGAAGCCAGGGCCAGGCTGCATCTGAAGAAATGACTTGGCCTGTCACCTGTCAGTCATTGCTGGGGTCATTGCCCAAGACCTTGCAACCTCCAGATCAGAGGTGGGACTTGCTGGGGAGGAGGTCTCCGTAGCAGGACAGCAGCATAATGTAGTTCCCTGCCATCCTCCTTAATGCAGTCTCCAAACATTACTGTGCCATTCATGTTTTTGCTTTTGTGGGTTTTTTTTTCTCTCTCTTTTTTTTTTTTTTTTACAGCAGGGAATTACACTGCCCTCATTTACCCAAGGCACAAAGCAGGTAAAAACTTGGCCCAGGGCAAACAGATGGCCAGTAGCAGAGTAGGAACAGGAATACAGCTCTCCTGAGACTGATGTCCTGAGCTCTCAGAGGATGCTCTGCACACTCAGATGAAGCATGGCCTGATAACATTATGTATGACCATTTCCCTGCTTATGCTGGGGCCTTTCATCTCTGAGACTTCACAGCTCTCGCTGTCCTGTGTTTAACCTTGAGTTAAGCAGATAATTTATGGCCATACCAATTCCAAAAAAGAAAAGGAAAAGTTGCAGTGCTATATTTGAAGTGAAGTCTGGCAAGACGTCCTGCTCTCTCTCCACAAGTCCTTTATGGCAAAGCCTGAAACGGTTTCCCGGGATGTCGTATATCTGGCATGAATCCCTGCCAGGCAAAAATCTTGTCTTGTTTAATTAGCTCTCACAAATTTTCACCATCCAGCTTTCTCACTGAGGTCTGAACCACAGCTCCTGCTGTGTCCAGACACCATGGGGAGCGAGACACCACGTCCAAGGCCACTGCTGGTGGCCCGGCTGTGAAAACGCCTGATGGAAACTCATCTCATTAAACTTTTGAAAGATGGATGCTCTGGCATTGGACCAGCTCCGAGCTCTCAGCTGGAGTTTCTGCTGGCCTCCAACTCTCTCTTTGTAATATTTTAGGGTTTGCCTGCTGGAAAATTACTTGTAAGAATGCTCTCTAGTGCCAGTGTTTGGAACCAAAACTGTTTCCAGCATTCCCGAATGCTGGGATGCTCATAGCTGATGTGCTGACTCAGATCACTTGAGACAAGCAAGTTAGTGAGAAGTTCAATCCAATGGTACTGAGATCTGGTGGAATTAGACATCTATATGATTTATTCCATGTTTTGTAATCAGTGTAGAGTGTTAATGGCATCCATTTGCTCCCAAACCTCGGCTTAGAAAAGAGCAGGGCTAGTCAAAGCAAATGGCTCCAAATCTTTTGTCAGCCTCTTTTCTTTGTGAAATGAGTAGTTCCAGATCTCTGCAGAGTTGCCTGGCAGTTTAATCCTATCCTCTCAATAAGTATTTCTTATTTATATTGATTATCAATTGGTTCAGCCAAATGATGTTTCCCAGCTCCCTGCAAGAGAGACTGACATTTTTTATCGAGCATATCAGCCAAACTTAACCCAGCAGGTGTTGAGATGAAAGCTATGATCAGGAAATACAGACATTTTGTGAAAAATTTACCAAGTCCAAGGGGTTTTGAAGATTCACTGACAGTAAATGAAAGGATTTGGTGAGTCCAAAAATCATCAGGGTTTTCCAGGGTCCCCTGCCTTCTCAGTTGCCTTCTGCACACCACAGAATCTTCACCAATAATTCCTGGAAAACACGTTTTTGTTTCCTGAGCTCTGTGGTCTCCATTACATAGCTTTTTCAAGGCCCAATCTGTCATGTTTATAACCTAGAGAGAATATGTGATGGAGCAAGAAAGCTTATGGCTCTGGTAATCTGGAAAGCCCTCTGGCACGCAAGGGAGTAACACAACACCAGGGCTTGCCACAAGCATACAAGGAGCTGGATGTGCCTGTGCATCAGGGAACGGAGACTTTGCTTTGTTTCCTGCAACCCAATTGGAACAAGAGCTCTTCAAAGCACATCTTCTTTCTCTTCAGTTTTCATAGCAAGGCAAGGTTAACAATAAACGACAATCACTCAACAGGTTTGTCTTCTCCATCAAGACAAAGATTTGGGGCTTCTGAGGTGATTTCTCTTATTTCTTTAACTGAATCCTACATGTCATGCCCCAGTTTTTGATACAAATATTTTTTTATTTTATTTTTCCCCCATACTGCTTGTGATTAAGTGGGAATCTTTTACTATTCCTGCCTGTACTGTTAGATATTTCCCTTGGATTTTTTTTTTAAACCGTGTCCAGCACTTTCATAGGAAAAGAACGACTGCTAAAAAATCCATTAGCATGGTTTGGCCAGAGTCCAAAATTTCAGCTACCAAGAATGTTAAATCCTCCATCTGTTTGCTAGTTAGATAATGTTACCTTTGAGCTTTCCTTTGGCTGCTAAAGACACTTTATCTGCCTTAAATGTTGCAGAAAATTACACTTCAGGTCAAAGCCTGTGTGCCATTAAATAAGGTGGGGGAGGGAAAGGTTCTTGCTATAAATTTCCACCTTTAGTTCCTCCTAGCTCTTGGTACATTCAGACACAGAAGAGTCCCGAGCTGAGTGTAATCATACTAATGACCTGGGTAATTGATGGTGAATGATGGATATGTTGAGCTAGACTCTAATCCACTCTTAAATATTTGCTTGACTTTTTGAAAATCAAGGGAATACCCCAAAGGGAAGGAAGTTCTTTTGCACAGGAGAAGCTAAGCAGCCACGGTGTGCTCAAGTGAACATTTGGCTAAGACATTACTTGGTGCCTCAGCTGGGGATGCAGCCTGGGCAGCGAGGCCCAGCTCGCTCCTCAGTGCCAAGTCCTGGCTGAAACATCCATCAGACACCTCCAGGGAGAGGTGACTCAACTGCTTTCACTGACGTGATCCCACTGAAGGCAGGCCAGGAGGTGAGCTTGCACAACCCCTGCCTACACCATTTATCTCCTCACTTCTCATTGCAGCTGATGGGACACACAGCCAGCCACCTTCTCCCTGAGGAGTGTGCTGGATGTGCAACTCGCACGATTGACATGCACAGGAGTTTTCCTTATGGCTTCAACCACAACCTCTTTCCACCCACTATTTCACCAGAGAGCAGGGGTTACTCCCAAATCACATCATAACTTTCCATCTGTCCATGACCCCGCTCCGGCTCTCCGGCCTGGCACATCAGGTGCCTTCCAGATGAGTGCTGGAGATTGTCCAAGCTGCCTCCTGTGCTCCCCAAGGAGGCAGCAGCCCCTGCTGAGAAAAGCTAACAAGGAACCACTAAGCACAACTGCATGGGACACTGAGAGCTACTTATCAGGAAGGATTAAAACATGACCCCGAACCCAGAGAAATTCAGGCACAGCCTGGAGCAGATCCAGTGCATATCTGCCTCAGGTCAGGTCTCCACAGTCTCCAGGGGTGGGTGGTTGGACAGGATGGGTCAAAGCCAGGAATAAATGGTTGACCAGAACATAAAAACCTGAGGTGCAATTGGTCAAGACCAGAGGCAACTGTTTTAGGTCAGGATGAGGATCCTTGCATCCCACGCTTGGGAGGATGTGTGAGGCTGCAGTGTGAGGCTGGCTCTGCCAGTCAATAACTCCTCCTGGGTAGCAAGAGGAGCAGGAATGGGACTCCATGCCTGAAATGGGAGGTACAGACCAGCCTGCTGACTCTCTGCAGCTGGGAGAAAGGTTTCCATCCAGCCCTGACAGGAGTTTCCCACCATCCAGCCAAGTTTCCTTAGCAGCAGCTGTGGGACTTAACTTTTAGGGCTCGAAAGAGATTTCTAGGCACAGAGCCCCATCTGCAGCAAAGTCAAAGTGACCCTGACAGCCACTGTGGGAGGTCAAGAGAAAAATGCCTGGAATACATGGAGTTGTCACTCCATCTTCCCCATCAAAGAACAAGCTGGCAGGCAAGAAGACTGTCCTGGCTGAGCAGAGAGCTCTGGCTGGAATTCAGGAAAAAAAAAGAGTTTATGACCTTTGGAAGAAGGGACAGGCAACTCAGGAGAACTACAAGAATATTGTGAGGTTATGCAGAGAGAAAATTAGAAGTGCCAAAGACTAACTAGAAATTAATCTGGCTACTGCAATAAAAGACAAATTAAAAAGCTTTCTAAAAATACATTTGCAGCAACAGGAGGGCTAAGGAGAATCTCCAGCCTTTATTGGATGTGAGGGGAAATGTAGTGACTAAGGAAAAAGCTGATGTACTCAATGCCTTCTTTGCCTCAGTCTTTAATGGCAAGATAATTGCTCTGTAGGTACCCAGACCTCTGAGCTGGAAGACAGGGATGAGGAGCAGAATGAAGCCTCCTTAATGCAAGGGGAATGGTCAGTGACCTGCTACACCACTTCAACACACACAAATGCTAAAATGACCTTAAGACCCTCTACAGCTCCCTGGAAGAAGATTGAAGTCTGATGGAGATCAAGCCCTTCTCCCAAGTAGCAAGGGACAGAACAAGAACAATTGGGCTCAAATTGTGCCAGGGGAGGTTTAGATTGGATATCTGAAAAAATTTCTTCACCAAAAGAATTGTAAAGCCCTGGTACAGGCTGCCCAAGGCATTCATGGAGTTACCATCCTGGAGCTATTTAAAAGACGTGTAGATGTGGCCCTTGGGGACATGGTTTAGTGGTGGACTTGGGTTGATCTCAAAGGTCTTTTCCAACCAAAACAATTCTAATATTCATTAAGAACTAAAGAAAGCACCAATATAAGCACAGAAGGCATAGAGGTGAGAGGACTGGAAAGATACCAAAAAGGTCATCCTGCAGCTCAAAGTCACAGCTCCAAATCTGGCCTTATACAGAGCAAATACAATTCCTTAGCCATTGCTGTAGTTGTGAGTGCCTTAAGGAAAAGTCCCTGAATAATTTGTAATGGAGAAACATCTGCAGAACAGTTGTGCAAGAAAGGCAGCTCCCCAGTCTGCATGATTCCCAGGTATACACAGGGTCTCAGAGATTACCAGTCCTCTTGAGCATATCAAATGCATGAAAGGAGGAGCAAAGATAACATGTGCCTGGATTGTGCAAATCCTTTCTTCAGTAATGCACCAGCACTGTGTAAATGACCACAACCAGTCCTGCTCCTTCCACGGGGGAACCAAGCCTGGTTGCTACCACTGACCTAGGAAGTGTGAATGAACCGTTTGTTTGGAGAGAGATGAAAGGAAACGTGCAAATGAAGCTTGTCTCCATCACCACGACAGATTTACTTCTTCAAGTGGCCTCAAGTAGCCTTGGAAAGGAAATCTGGAATGTTGTAACATTCATAAATATTTGACTGTTCTGTCTTACCTTGAAAACAGGCAGAAACTCTATCCTAAAGAAAGCACTCCCAGATTGAACAGTCATTTTGTTAAGCAGGCCATGACCTGGGGAGCTAGGTATTGGTGACATTTAATCTGTATCTGTATCTATGCACATGTACAAACACACACAATAAAATGCAGTGGTTGTCCCAAGGAAAGCCTGGCAAGCATTTGAAAACAGAGCTAAATCTAAGCTTGGCTACTTAGACTTACAAATGGAGTCTTGTAAGTTTTAGAAACAAATCAAAAATATTTTAAACATGTTAGAGGCAATAAATCATTATTTCTCCTTTATTTTAGTTACCCCTAGAAATCAAAAATATTTTTTTTATTTTCATTAGAGCACAATATCCAGTGTTTTAGGTGTCTCCTATCTGATCTAACACCGATCAGTTATGGCAAACTCCCACCTTTCATTCAGACTTCCCACATCGTCACCACAGTTGAATTTGAGAAGAAACAAACAAGAAGTGCGTGTGGAGAGAATAGTGAATGGGTATTTTAAGATGCACCATGTAACTTGATCTACAATTTAAAATTTGCACCACTGAGCAGATCCAACACAAACCTCTTCTGCTCCTGTTGAGATGGAGTAATTCAGTACCTGTGGTGCTGCTGGCAGCTACAGAAAAGGAAAAAAATAAATAAACTCAAGGAGTTTGCTTCTTGAGATACTAAAGAATCTGAACACACTCACCCAATACAAACCACTGTACTTTAAATGGGCATGAACTGTATTTAAAACAGCTTGTTTGCTCAGCTAAATAAAGATGCTGATTCTTTAACTGAAAATGATGTAATTTGGATCCACAGATTTCCTCTACCAGCTGGTTTTGAATGCTGTGGTACTCTCTCCTCTGGGTGTAATTAGATTGCTGTAACCTAAACAGCCCTTCCACTCCCATCACTTTAATGTCCCCCAAGATGATAAACAGCATATTAAGGTCTTATTTCTGCAGCCTCTACATAAAGAAACATGTATGATTATATGCATATCTTAAATGCTTTTCCTTGTGACCACAGAATGAGCAACAATTATTTCACTGAAATGAATTGCAAAATCTGACACACTCTGCTTTAAGTCTTTCAAAGCCATATTAACACAGGAGCCACATCTTATTCAACATAGTGTGATACCAAGCTCAGTGGAGCCAGAAACCAGTCTAGCCTTCATGTCAATCAATAAGAATAATAAAGAGGAATGCCAAAAAGGAAAAGCATTTGTCATATCCCAATTGCTTCTTTTATGAGAAAATACACTGCACTGAGTACCCTGACAGATGTGCAGATACTGATTCTGCTTTTTCCAGTTCACAAACATTTCAGTAAATCAACTAAAAAAACCTAAACAAGAAAATAATTTAAAAAGGAAATAAAACGGAAAACTAGTTTTGTTTGTCCATGACAAATGTTTTGAAATATTTTGAAATTATTTTTCATCAGTCACATCACGGATTACATATTTTGTTCTTGGGTTTCTATATTATTCTGTAATATACTCAGAAGTTTTCTTTCATAAAATAGTAAAAATCAAAGTCCCTCACTTTTAATATATCATAAGGCATATTTGTATTTTCTGAGATACAGAAAAAACACTGGAGAAGGAAGATACTTCCATGATTTTTTTCCAAACTTGACCCAAATTACTATGGCACTGCAAAATAATATTTTTAGGCAAGAGAACTAGTTCTACTTTTAGCATAATTATGTTGATCGAGTAGCACTGCAATTGAATCTGGTTGCTTTCAGGAATTCTCTCTGGAACAAAGGGAAAATATAAATGACCTAAAATACTGACATTATGCATCAAGAATAAAACATAAAGAGCACCTTAAATCTGTACTGATGGGAATCATTTAAAGACACTATGGAACTATGGAACAAAACCCCCTTTTTGTAGTAGCTTGGCTATTGCTTTCTGTTTGAAAGACAGGCAGCAAACTCTTCAGATGCTTTTAAAAAGGAGGAAAATAGCAAAGGAGTAGTAAAAGCAGGAAATAAACTTGTTGTTTTGGACTTTTTTGGGGAGGGGTGAGATAACTGACAAGGTTGAAATATATGAATGTGGGAACATGTATATTCTACAACTGGTTTCATTTTCTAATGAAAATATGGACATATATTTTACACAAACTATTTATTTATGGGTATAGAAACATATATTTTATATACATGTATGTGCACACCCACAATTTATAGAAAGGGGGTGTCTGAATTTTAACAGCTATTTTTTCAGTTATTTTCCTTTGCTATAATTTCACTAATGAAAGAGAAAACAAGCTCCACTTTTCTGTTATTTCTAAGATACACAGGCATCAAAGGCAGGGGAGGAGACTGAAGAAGAGGTGGAAAAGCTTCAGATGAAGATTAGAGAATGCCCTACGATTCTTCCATCTGAGCAGGAAAACGTTTTAAAAATGGGCTTTGTTTCAAGGGGAAGAAGCCTTTTAGATTAGCAAATCTGTTTTTTTTTTACCACCAAAGTATTGCTTTAGTGCTCTTTTAGGTCTTCAGAGTGCTATCCATCAGAACATGCTCGTGGATTGGGTGTTTGAACTCTTCACAAACACTGGACATGCAGCACAGGCTACACTGCAGAGTTGCAGAGATGAAATGCAAGTTCTCCACCAAGCTGCAAAGATTATTCTGAGAAAGAGCAAAGACAGATGAAGATGGAAATTTGCTCCAGCCAGAGCTCCAGCCCGTCATGGAGATGTTGTTGCTTTTAAACTACAAGGGAACATCAGATTTATGAACAATGCTATTGACGGGACATACAGTAAATTTCACGAGATTAAAGAAAGTTGGTTCATTAACTAGGTTTACGTAGAGGGAGAACCAAAATGATTAATCAGTGGAAGACAAAAAGGAAATCACATTTCCTTAAGTAAGCTTACTTAAGTAATTTTGCTAAACACTCAAAAAATTTAATTGAACAAGTGAGAGAGTCTGCAATAAATTAGGCATGGAATCAGAAAAGAAGATTAAATCTGGACCTGAAAAAGGAAATGCATTTAAGTTTCAGTTTCCTTCTGCTGTTAAAGTACTTGGTACTTGGATCACAAACACTCTTTCTTTCCCCCCTTTTTTCCAGTGCCATCAACAGCGTTATAGAGTGCTCAGGATACAGCGGAAACATAGTAAAAGTTCAAGTTTAAGTCAGTTCTTTTATTAGGTTAGGTGACTTTGGTTGAAAGAGCTAGTTTGGAATAGATCCTCAAAGAAGAACAGGATATGCTATAGAACACTCACTATGTAGAGAAGATCCTTAGGAAAGGAGTTAGATAATTTGTGGTGGTCAATATGACACTAGAGAAAATAATCAAGTCAAAAAAGAGTTGTTTCCTTGCTGACATTCAGCATTAGTTGGTAAAATGGCTATTTACAGCAGTAAACCAAGGGAGATTAAGTTTCTGCTTATAGAGCTAGAAAAACGTAATATTAATAGAAAACACCTCAATCAGTTTGAAAATTGACTATACTGAAAGATGTCAAAAAGTAGCTGTAAAAATGGAGAACCATCTCTGATGGGAGCTTTTTCTAGCAAAAAAAAAAAAATTATAGGGATTGGTAATGAGCCCAACACTAATCAACATTTTCATCCATGATTTGGAAGTTCTCGAAATGCTGCCAATAAAATCCACATGCACGAGACAGACTGTCACAGCATGACAAATCCTGAAGACATGGAGCCACCTGAACAGATTTGCCTCTTGAAACGAAGCAGGTGGGAGCACAACAGAGGGACTTTTGCAGATGGGGATACCAGATAGAGCTCCTGGAAGGTGAACCTTGATGCTCATCGCTGACCACTGACCCCGCTCTTGTCGTGCTGCTCCCCTGGGCTGGATGTGCAGGATACCTGGCTCAGGATTCTCAGCATGGTGAGACTGAGCTGAGACCATCATGCACAGCTCCAGGGATGTGCCTTCAAAAAAAGCATCTTCAGGAGCAACGTGACTCAAGAAAACTTGTTGTGGGAGGTCATTCCAGTGTGGATTTTTTGATGTCTAATAGCAACTGAGCACACACACTCCTGCTTTTCCTTCATTAGGGCACTACCAGGATTTCCCTCCCTTCCTGGCTGTGTGCCTTCAGGTAAAGTGCAGCTTAAAGGTCTTTAAGACTCTTCCTGCCTTTATGAAATTAATGGAGAGGGAGAGGAGGGGGATCAGGCAGACACACAAATGCACTTTCAGTACATTTCTTATTTCAGAACTTAAGTCTTCTTTTCTTAAGAAACCACAAATAGAAAGAAGATCAACGGGATAATTCAAGGGCCAGGAAACAAGCTTTGCAATACGAGATTTAAGTAGGTTGGTCAATGTAGTGTGAGATGGAGATGGACTGACTGCAGTTATGCACATCTTTCCTAGGAAAACCTGTGGAAATGGACAGATTCCTAAGCTTAGCAGAGAAAGGCACAACTCAGTCAGAAGTGAGATGAGACACATGCCAAACAGAAAGAAGGTACTTCATCTATTTATTTATTTAGTCACTTGCAAGTAAAATCTACTGGAAGAGCTCATCAAAAAGGGAGGCGGAGAGAGATCCTTCCACGTCCTTAACATGACTCCAGATGCCATGAAGATGGATTTTAATGGACCCCATATTACTGATTATCTGCAGGGCAGGAGCAGATGACATTGTCCCACCTGGTTCTGGTGTTTTTTGTGACATCTGTTCGCCTTAGGGCCACACTGGTTCACACAGGATGCAACTCCAGGCGACTCCCACTGACTTACAGTCTCCTTGTTGTGGACTGGGACAGGGGGTGAAGAAAGTGGGACAACCTCTACAGAGCCTCTCTGAACACAGCAGTTCAAGGTAGTTCAACAGGAGAGCTGGATCTTCTGTGGACCTGAAGGCACCCAGCACCCTCCAACATTTGGTCTTTGACACCTTCCTAAGCCTTTCTATCCTTCCCCCTTCATCCTCAAGACAACCTGACCAGAGAAGCATCTGCCTGGAGATGGAGGGCAGCTGAGAGACATCCCCACTCCCATACACAAAGCCCTGCTAATACTCAGTGCTGCTCCTGGCAATACCATTACCTCTTTTTCTGGTGTTTCAGAGGGAGGAAGATTGAGCCTGCATTTTTCCAGAGTAACATTGCAGAAACACCACTCTGCTAAAGAATGGCTCTGATTTGTTCCAGAAAAGGCTTCACACACAAACTGACAGTTTTTGTCTGATTTTCTCTGGGCAGTGGGGGAAGGAACATATTTTCTCCTCCAAAAGCATTCAGCAAATTTGTACTGCGGTCAGCTAATTTTATTACTTCTCATAAATGTCTGTTCCTGTAATGCTCTCAAGGTATTTTCATAATTCTACCCTGGGAATTACAAATCAACTTTCTCTTTGATAAAGTAACCTGCAGTATTTTATTTTATTTTTTATGTTATGAACAGCTGAAAATGTATGACATCCCATAAAATGTCTGGGTTAGGCCTTTGAATATTGCTTCTTTTAAGGAGTCTTTTAGCATTGAAGCAGAAAAATACAGTCCTAGGATTGGAATCTATTAAGCAAAAAGAGGAAAGGAAATCCTTAAAGCCCATGTCTAGAGCGTCTTTAAAGTTGCTTTTCTGTATTCCAAAGGGATCTAACTTCCATTTAATTAAATTCTTGTTTAAGAAAAAGGAACCGGGATTATTTTATTTATTTATACATTTTTGCAGAAGTTTATGATGAAGTATATTAGGGAGGGGAGAGGAGAGATGTGCTCCCCAAAGACAATACATATTTAAGTAATGAAGTATTTTACTAGAGAGCCTAAAAATTGGCCTCATGGCCTCAGAGGCAGAGCCACAGTGTCTCTCACATAGCAACAACTGCAAGCAGAGGAAAGAGCCCTCTACACTTAAACAAGCCAGGCTGCATTTTCATTTAATCACCTCTGAAATCATAGGCTGGGGAGCATTGCTGAGGTACTCGGCCAGTTTTCTGTCATGCAATTGTTATGAGAATTTTACAAGGCTAATTTTGACCTTTTTTGATCATTTTATATCAAATTCTGACTTCAGGCAGTACCACATCTGTTTGTAAACAGAAGAGACTGTATACAGAGATAGCCAGCATTTCTTTTACTACTTTTAGGGATATAAATGACACCCACAGGATTTTATATTTTAAATCCAACAAGCAAGCAATTTTCCCCAGTAGTAACTCTGGCTCATGATTGACTCAGTATCTCTGCACTCAGAGAAATAATAGAAAAAAGACATATGTCCCAGAGGAGCATTTCTCAGCATACCCTTGCACTCTCCCTGCTTCAGGGAATTGCTGAACCAGGGGTTACACCTCAATCATAACTTCAATGAGCCACTGGTGAACGTATCTTCTGTGCATGTGTCAGAACTTTCTGTGGAACCAGAAAGAGCAATTAACAGAAGAGGGTTCATCAGCTCCCTCCTTTCCTGACACTGTCCCAACTGTCCCAAAGCAACAATGGCCTATGACTGCATGTTCTCCTCTTTTGCTGAGGTTTGCATAAACAGTGTAAGAGGTAAAACTTCTCCAGATTCCCCTAAAAGATTATTCTCTTCTGTTTAAGACTCAAGATGTTTCATGATATCAGATCTAGCAATAGCTCCCTCTGTCACCTACATTTAGGGGGACGGTGGTCACCTGGTTCCTCACAACACAGTCCCACAACCATAGCAAAGTCCAAGGATGCTTCACCACGCCTGACCCTCTGCCCAACCCTAATGAATGTACTTACAGACACAGTTTTTCAAATACAAATACCTTAATCATATAATTTATGGTGCAGGACCTACTTAAAAGGTTCCCAACTCCATGAGAATAATTTCCTTTAAAAATGCCACAGATCCAACCAAGCCTCCTTGGATTGGCATCATCACCATCAGTTGCATCAACCATATCAGAAGAGAAAAAAATGCCCATTTGTCAAATGCTGAGAGTGGAGACACTCTGCACCAAGCAAATCTTTGACTGAGGGATGACGGGAAAATTTCTGAAAGCCTTTGGACTAAAAGGATAACTAAGGATACACACACACTGAGTTTTGAGAAAAGGCAGGGATGCTTTCAACACCCCTGTTCGGAGGCTTCCTCTCTGAGGCTGAAGACATGCCTGCACATGCCAGGCAGGTTAACAGGGCAGTTAACAGGACATCAGGTACTCAGCACCAGGATGTGCTCAGGGAGACTGAGAAGCCAACATACTCTCCACTGCTCTCAGCTTGATTTTTAAGAGTGCTGTAGACATTTCCTATAAATCTGAGTTAACCCTGTAAGCCTGGGGAGCCAGCGTCCCAGACTCAGCTCAGGACTAAGGAGGTCTTTGCAGCATTAGCTCATTCTAAACAATCAAACCTGTTTCTTGAAACATTTGTGTAAATTTATGAGGCTCTGGTGGGTGGGAACCTGAAATTGATACCGTGCTCTTCTCTTCAGTGCAAGGATGATTTATGCTGCCAGGCAGCTCCTTGGCACAAAGCCAGAAGAGATCGATCAGATGTGAGTAACAAATGTTGTAAAACTGAGTAAACCAACTGCAACATGAGCATCAGCTCCCCGAGCACGTGGGCCCGGATGGGGAACAACAGGTGCATGACATAATTACAAGCAAGGAGGAAAACAAGAGGTATGTACACAGACAAACCTCCCAAAGTTGCACTCATTCCCATAAATCACTGTGACAACTACAATACCAACCAGGAATAAGGGAAAAAAAAAAAAGAAAAGAAAAAAGAAAAAAAAAAAAAAAAGAGGGAGATACATGCTTGGAAAAAATGTCATAGCAGATCGAACAACAGAACAACAGAATTGGAAGCAGCCGTGTTAATCCCTCATGGACTATCTCACCATAATGATTATTTATTCCTTACAAATGGGAATTCTAATCTGCTGATTTTGTGGTTGCATTTTTGTGGCTTAACATTCCACATGTCAGAAGAAACATCGGCCTCCCCACCCTGCCTAAATCCTCCCCTGGTTAAATTGATCACATGTGTGGCACACAAACTGAATGGCCACATGCAAACATCTCATCTCTGATGGGCTGAATCCTGTTTATCCTTAAAATAAAAGGGAGTCTAATCATCCTATCCTCACTTCTGCAATGTGAATTTCTTTCTAAAAATGCCACTGGAATAATTCTGTCCACCTCAAAAAAAAAAAAAACCCCACAGAAACAAACCAAAGAAAACACCATAACATTATCCTGGATCCCATCAGCTATTTACTAAACATTTCTTTATCTAACCAACCAAAAAACCCCAAAAACCACACCCTCCCTGAACACACACATGTAAGAGATTTGGATGTGATCTGAGTTGGAGTGGTGCTCTACTGCCCATTGGTTTGCAGCCAGGACAACACCCTGGAGCTCAATCCTTCAATGAATCCAGAATTAGCCTGTCTACAATTAGACAACTGGCTTCTTTGATTACAAAATTATGAGAACCAGAGGATCAGCACCATTCAAAATCAATCTTGCAACTCATGACACCAAGCCCCACTAACCTCAGCAAGACCTACAACACCACGGATTATTTCATGGTAATTTCTCCTACCAGGAGTAGCCAGGCTTGTCTCAGCATAGGCTGGAGGATGCTCAGTGTCCTGAGAGGAACCTTATAGATAAATTACCTTTCTGTGGACCTTGTTTGGGTGGGGAAGGTTTCCATACGTTTTGCTGTGGCTGATGCTCAAAGCTCAGTTAGATATCCTGCTACCAGACAGTGTCTTGCCCTTCTGGGATGAGCAATGCAATGACCGGCTCTGCTTTCTCACACCCTCTGAAGCGTGAAAGAAAAAAATATCTCTATTGCTCTCAGGTTTGCCAATGTAGCATAATAAAAACCATTTTAATAGAAAGCAGCCTCCCAAGAATCACAGAAAATCCATGAACTGACTTCCCCACACATGCTGCTCGCACTTCTGGTCTTTACCACACAGTCTGGTGGCTTTTCCTGAGCTTTGAGCCACATCAACTGCACAAAAGCCACAGAAAAGCTCCAGCCCTGTGCTTCCCTGGTGTCATCTCGTGAACCTGCCTCCCCCAAAACAAAAAGCTCCCAAACTGATGGAGAGGTCTGCCAAAATTGACACCAGATGCCTCCTCCACCCAGGTCAGCCAGGACAGGCTGAGGGGATGGCCATCCCACGAGGTCTCACAGCTGGAGGCTCCATCAGCATGTGATATTAAAGTACACCTGATGGTACAGAAGGGTGTGCCAAATAGCTGAATTGTAGCCTTCCTCTAACATGCCAAATAACAAGGCAAACTCAAACTAAATTAGAAGGCAAACGGTGGATTAAGTAATATAACAATCGTCATATGTATTAAATTTGGTATTTTACTACACCAGGATGTTAGTAATGAAAACAATCCTTTCACTGCTCAGCCTTGTAAACCCACAAAAGAAAGTGTGTTTGTCAGATCGCTCTGTCCTATCAGCCAGGGGATGGTTTGTAGCAGGAGGCCACATGAAAATGAGAGTAAAGATAAAGACAAGTACAAAGCAGGTTAAAACACTCCTAAATTAGTTGTCTGCATCCAGTTATAGCAATGAGAGCATTTCCAGCCCAGCTGGTACTCAGCTGCTGGAGGACGTGGAGAAAGACAGTGAACCAGAATAACAGCAATTTATTGATTAGAAGTTGCATTTCATTAGGACAATTTGCTATTAAATTCCACAGTGCTTTTCTCTTGGAGACCTAAACAGCTATTAATTTTCACAATGTGCATTGAATCTGCCTAATTAAATAATTTTTAAAGTGATATTTTTCTTCTGGGAAATGCTGTCACAGCTCCAAAACGTTTGGAGACGATGTTGGTTTTGACAAAATTGTTGAAAGGGAAAATTCAATTTCCATCAGTTGGACACCATAATGTCACTTTTAAAATTTTCATAATTTCTAATAGCCTTCATTTACTTTTTGAATAGCACTCACTTTTGAATGACATGTTATTTTAAAATATTAATATAGATGTTAAAATGATTCCACAGATCATACTGCTGCATGATGGCCAATCTGCTATCTTCAGTGCTTGGCAGTGTTTGGTCATCCTCAAGAGGGAAACAGTCAGGTTTCCACTGAGGTTCATTTTGGAGCAGGCTGGAATTTCTGTTCCAAAACCTTTTAAGCATTGCTTTTTTGATTAATCTTAGAGTACAAACACTTCTTTCCTGGGAAAAAGCAGGACGAGAAATCCCGCTTTTCAACATCCTGTGTGTGTGGTGATGATAACAGGATTCATTTCCACTGATTTTCAACCACTGTTTTGGAAGGAGTTGGAAAAAACCCACGAGGAGAATTCTCCTCTGGTGCCACAGCCATCAAGATTCCTACAGTGATGGACATCTAAAGTCTTACCTACTTTAATAGGCATGGCCTGGGGGTTTGCCCAAAACACAGGAATCCCTCCTACATCTCCTGTTGATGAAACCATCTCTCCATGGAGGAGCATCCTCTTCAGGTCATGCTTCTGCAGGTGGGCACAGGGATCCCAGTACCAGGCATATGGGAATTATGCCTGCTTCTTCACCCTGAATTTTTGCATCATGTCTTAGATATTTCAAAGTGAGATTCCTCAGGCTTTGCAGCCCCTGAGGGAGAGTTCAACCATGGGCAGCCCTGGCAGACAATTCCAGCTACAGGCAGTGAAGAACAAACACACAGAAGAATGAGGCTTTGCCTCTTGATGAAGCAGTTTCCCTTCATGTACTATTGATAGTCACCAGATCATGAACTCTCTTTACCTTCAATGCTGAGGAAAGCACAGTGGCCACCTCAAAGCTGGGGACAATATAGAGTAAATGAACATGGGCAGCACTTAATTCAGACAGCGATGAAACTACACAACTATCCAATCAAGACAGAGCTTACCAATTTCTTTATTTGCCCTGACATTCTCTTCTACTATTTCATGTGGTAGAGCTGTTTCATAAATGTAAAGAAAGGGTCTGTGGGTGAACCTGAAAACTGCTACCCTGAGTGTCAGACAATACGTAAACTCCAGAGCAGCTCCAAGAAAACTTTCTGTAATGTTGCCTTCATATTGCAAATGCATCAATCATAGAAATTATGCTGTGACATGTCACCTGCTTTATTCTCTTTATAGTGCTTCTCTTTTTGTATTGCTTCTCTTTTCAATAATTTGTATCATTGGTGGGAAAGAAATGCCCCTGAACAACCTACCCACTGCAAAAATCACAGTGCTTGGCTATGCAGGAGGAAAATACCTGTGCTGAACACAGCAAAAGTAAGGACCCATTTACAAACGGCCCCTTTGAGAGGTGAAAGGGTGATAAAATTTCTTATCAGCCATAGCACCACTGGAAAAAACTCAGTATAATGCCTATGTTTCAAAATGGGAACTGTGGAAGTGGAACTGGTGCAGAATCAGTACTGAGCAAATTATGAGGCTGGGTTGCAAATGAAGACTAGATACTTGCAGAGGGTAATTTAATACAGCTACAGTCAGCTATTTGCCAGAGACTCAAAGCTTAATAAACAACCCTATCTATTTTATTGTTAACTTATTTTCTTTTTTTTTTTTTTTTGGCCCAGGTGTTTTTGTTCACCCGCTCAGCCTCCAGCAATCAGGCAAGAAAACACTTTAAAAAAAACTAGTCAAAATCCCATCTAAAATTGTAAAGGAAAAAAAAAAGTCCAGGGAGTTCACTGGGTTCGTGGGAAAAAGGTGAAACACATGTAGAGACACTAGAGACACCGTGGAGATCTGCAGGAGTAAACTGGCCATCACCCTGCAAAATTAGATCCAGGCAGCTCCCACTGCAGGCCCTTTTGTCAGTGTGGAGCAGATGTTGGGAGGAACTCAACTGGTGTGGTGCAGCAGTGAGGGAGAAGCTGCAGAAAGGAAAATAAGTCTACAGCAAAGAAACAAGGCTATGAGGAAAAAACCACAAACAACTAAACCCCAAATCCCAACCTTTAATCCATAGCTGGCCTGAAAATGATTTTTCCAAGTATTCTTTAAACAAACAAATATTCATTTTTAGTTCCAGGAACAGGTGTTACAGAGTAGGCCATATTTTAGGAAAATATTTTAAAGATATTCCCTGTCTGCTCATGAAAGCTTCCCCAAAAATCTCCCCCCCAGTTTCCGTTTAATGAGTTATTGGACTTTCCATTTTCAGAAAGGGGAGTGGGGGAAAAAATCTCGAAATTATTTGTAAAAATAAGTTTTTGTTATTCATTTAGAAAAGAATATTTTTGGTTAAAAAATAAATTTAAAAAATTAAAAAGCCTCTTTCTCTTCTCATTTCCTCATATTGTAGGTTCAAAACATCAACTGACAGGACAGAAAAGCTGCTGTATGATTTCCAGAGAAAGCTTTGGTTTTATATTAAAGGGGCCACAGGATCTGGAAGAGCAAAAGCAGGAATCCCAGAGCAAGACAAGGTATCTGCTCAGTGTCTTACATTTCCATGATGGGCTGCCTGGCAGGTAAGTGGCTTCTTTAAGCAAATTGTGCACAAACACCTGCTAGCAAGAAAATAAAACCAACCACGGCAAAAGGATCTTCATGAGGCCTGAAAAAACTGCTTTAAAGCTCTTCTTTTCTAGGATTTCCAAGCCCTTGTCTATTGTATATTAGACTCTGAGAGGATGGAGTCACTCATGGCACGCTCCATTAAAGGCCATCAAGGCAGACTAACTGGTTTTGGCCAGTGACTGTCAGTGCAAGGGCAGTAACACAGGGCTGGAATTTTGTGGCTAAGTCATAAATGTGAACTGTAATCACTGTTCAGGATGCGACCCTGCGCCTGATCCAGCCGCCAGTGCGGTGATGGGAATTCGGAGGCTTTGGGAAACCCTGCCAAGCCCAGAGCACGCTGCTGCAGACCAGTGCAGGGCTTCCCATTCCCTCTAGGAGGAGGTTCCAAACAAACCCCAAGAAGCCCCCGTGGCCCTGGGATGCCTGTGCCCAGCAGAGCTGTGGTTACTCCCTCCATCACATCACAGCCTGCTGAAAAGGGAGCCCTCAACTGCTGCCAGAGATAAGAACATAATCCGTGTTCAAGTGTGGTTAAGACATTTCTTCCTGCAAGGATTTGCTCCTCGATTTTCACACAACAGGACAGACCAACTCGGAGAGGCTTGGGGCACTGCTGATGTGCACAATGAAGGTAAAAAACCCAAATGTGATTAATGTCACAATGTCCTTACAATGACATTGGGGCATTTGAAGATTCATACAGTGGGGCCTGCTCCCTGGGGAGAGGAAACACCTTCATGCACTACTACACCTGGGGTCAGGGTCCACAAACAGAAGATAGCACAGCAGGTCCAAAATGAAGCCTAGAAAGTTTTCAGCCCCACAGCCCAAATCCCTGATTTTCACCAAACACTCATTTTCAATGGTAAGAAAGGAAGGGAGGATTAAAAACAAGCAAGAACTCTATTAACACATGCAAATGTCGGTAAACTAATGAGATTCCAAAACTACTTCGCTCCCAGAAAGAAATTACCCAAATCAGGTCAATCTGAATAATAATGAGATGACATTTTCTCCTCATGGGAGGCCAAGCCTATGCACGTGAAGCCACACGTGAAGCCATTTACAGCCCTCTTGTCTGAATGACCACATCAACCTAATAAACTTCTGTTACATCAATATTGTTCCTGTCACTGCACTTAGCATAATTAATGCAGATGCAATCAGGATGGAGAGCAAAATACTCTCTGCAAGCGCCCCCCCCTAGTGCTACAGTCAGGCTGGCATTTTAAAAGTGGATTTAATCAAATGTTAATCAGGAGAGAAAAAGTTCAGGCAGGTGCAGCCGCAAATAATCCAACAGGATTAAGGATGTCTGGGTGGCTGATTACCCTGCAGCACAGGAAATGCTCATCGTGAGGAGGATGACAATATGTTTCCATCTCCTCCTTTAACAAGGGGCATTGTAATTACTTGAATATTTATTTTTCCAACGGGAAGCATTTGAAACATTTTGCAACATGTGACCTACCACCTCTCTTCTCCTTGTCTGTGCAAAACAACCTGAAGTTGGAGTGACCCGGTCAAAATGAATTTGTATGAGTATTTTCTCCTGCAGTCACCTGTTTGCATTATTGTTTAATGAAATTCTATTATTAAATGTCTGTTATTTTCCCCTTCAGTAACTTACTATCAGTAATGTTAAGGTACAGCCACACTCAAGCGTTTGAAACCACCAAAACCACTACACCCTGCAAGTCTGGTGCTCCAGGGAACGTCATGGATGCTGCCATAGTTTTGCTGGCACCCAGGGAGGAGTTTTTAACGAGTCTGAGCTCCTGCAGAGAACAGGGCGAGTGGAGTGGTATGTGCAAAGCCCAACATGCAGGTTTGGGGCAGCCCCTGGGTCCCTGCCCACTGTTTATCTGCTGCACAAGAATTGGGCTTGGGGACCTTTTAGCTCCTGGACACCACTGGGGCTGGTCTATGTCACCAGCTTTACAGCCTGCTCATTCAGCTCGTTATCAGTCCAGGAGGGAAATGCCACTGGAATAACTCCGGCTGGAGCTGAAACTGAGCAAGAAAAGCTCATTTAGTGAAAGCACTGAGGGCGGGAGGGAGCGGGGCTGGTGGGGGCACACAGACAAGTGTTCCCATTCAGATTCCAAAACACATGTGAATAGACAATTTATTTACATTAGCCATTTTTTGGAAGAAGAAATGGGGAAGGGGGAGAGGCTGGCTCCACTGTGCATTCTCATGTTCTGTCTCAGCAGATGGAAGCTGCTGGGCCCTGTGCTGTATCCCCTTGGCACCACACCACTGCCTGATGGTGAGGGGCCAGAGCATCCTGAACAGAACATCACAGCTCCATGGAGCCCTTCCTACCCCAGGCCACTTTGCTGTTGGTCCAACCAGTCCCATCCATCTCCTTTTACTCCCAGTCCCACCACTGGCCTCTCCATGGCTGGGCAGGCTCCTGCTGGAGGACCAGCACCACCTTCAGCTCAGGTGGAGCTTGGCCTGCAGCCTCTGGTTGCAGGGTGGGATGTCAAGCTGCCAGGCTTCATCCCAGAAGACTTTTAGATGCTTCCAGTGCATCTCTCCAGGCCATCGACAAGGGGAGATGAAAGGAAGCCCTGCAACTGGAGGAGGCAGCACTTGCTGAATGGGAAGTCACAGACCTGTGAGGGTGTCAGCAATTCCCCCAGCCACACAGCCTGCACCTGAATGAGCACCTGCAAATGGCCCCAAAACCACACCTGGGCCTCAGTTTCAGACACTCCTCCCAGGGCAAGGAGACATTGTACAATAAAGGTACAACCTGGAGTACTCACTGCATCCCTCAAGGACCTCCTATGAAATAGAACTTGGCTGTAGAGCTCAGCCTCAAGCTTTTCTCAGCTTGCGTGTGCTCAGGTTTGCAGCTCCGAGCTTAGGGCTATCTGGGCTAACTAAAGCAAAGGCAAGGCACAGATCACCCTGTTAGAGCTCATACAGGGTGAGTCTTTAAAAGGGAAAAAAGAGCCAGAAAGCTCGTGATGTGATCTGGATAAACATGCAGTGGCTACATTTATGGAAAAACTCCTTACATAAATTTTGAGGACACAGCCCAGTAGACCCAAGACAAGTTCAGACTAAAAGAACAAGCCACCTTTCAAAGATGGTGGGAATTCATGCTATTTCACCTCTCCAAGGCACGAGCTTATCTTGGATGTATCACAGAAGGGAACAGCTAAACAGTGCCATGTGGCTGATAATGAAGAGCCAAGAAACCAGACTGATGTCTGGATGCCAAGCATCTCACAGGTCCAAAAGGATGAAAAATAGCTTTTCATGTGGAGTTGTAATTAATTTTTTATATGTGATGTTGTAAAATTGAAGTTCAAGATAAAAAACACCATTATGCAATTATAAACTAGGCCTGCTCATGTTGGTAATCCAGTAAAGGAATGTAAAACTTTTAACTCAACTTCCTTCACAAAATACATTTTTTACCTATAAATAATTTTCATTTTAAACAAATACAATTTTCCTAGAAAAAATTATTACGTGAAATTTTATGCATCAGGTCTTGTTTTCAGTTTACAAAAAAGAATTTTTTTAGAAGAAAAAAAAAACTATCAAAAACTCCCAAGTTCCCCATTAGACTTTAAATTTAGTATCTGAAACAAATTCAGGACTTAGTGCTCCCTGTCTGATCTCACAAACTGCTGAACTCAGCTCCATAAAAACCAGGATGTCTGTTCCTGGGAGAGCTCCTTGTAAATCCTTAAACCTACTGGGGACTGGACAGGTGAGGTAAGTAATGAGCATGGGGTTTTTTCATGTAATTTTTCTCCATGTTTCCCAAACTCGAAATACCTCAGGGCTCCCAATCTTCTCAGTTAACTCAGACACACACAAAGGTGCAGAAACAGCTGAGTGGAGAGAATGGGAACCAGAACAAATTGAACTGGAAACTGATGCCATGAGGAGTCCCATGATCCATGGCTGTGGTGAACCCTGTGAGCATTCCCTGGGCCAATGCTGGCTCACACCAAGCTGCCCCACGGAGCCAACAGCACAGGTACTGGCTCAGAACCTGGTCCCTGGCAATAATGCACATCATAAATGTGAAATATTTACTAGGGTCACCAGGCTGAGAAGGGGCTAAACTTCCAGCACACTCAGCCCCTTATAAAATCAAGATCAGGAAGTCTGATAGCAGCAGTTCTCTCACCAATCTTACAGGAAACCATTTAAAATTGCAATTTAAGGAAGTTTTAGGTGCACACCTACGTCCACCCCTGGAAGTGGTCAAGGCCAAGTTGAATGGGGCTCCGAGCAACCTGGTCTATTGAAAGGTGTCCCTGACCACGGCAGGGGAGCTTGGGACAAGATGAGCTTCAAGGTTCCTTTCAACCTAAACCACCCTGTGATTCGATGATCCATCTTATCCAGCAAAGTCCATGAGCACATGTTAAACTTTAAGCAATGTTTATGTCAAAATAAAGCCAAGTTGAAGGTAAGCATATGTCTAAAGTGCAGCAGGTGTTCAGGAGAGTCAGCGAAGAGGAAAGGACATCTGCCCTGGGAGTGGAATGTTTCTCATTTTATAGTACTGCTGATTTTTTTTTTTTTT